>JAAAWM010010216.1:0-35852 GCA_036873465.1 Thinopyrum obtusiflorum
GTGTAATACTGGAATTATTAATTGGAAACTAATAAACCTGCTAAATGTGTCATGGAACTTTGCAAACGGTTCTAGCAGTAAAAGCGTTTGTGATGGATAGCCCAATGCCACACAGTTTTTTTCATCAAATCGTGTGTGATGTAGTTGATAAAAGCAAACGGTTAACCAAGGCAGAGCATGTGTGATAGTTACACCTATCACACACGAG
Source organism: Thinopyrum obtusiflorum (assembly GCA_036873465.1). Taxonomy (NCBI): domain Eukaryota; kingdom Viridiplantae; phylum Streptophyta; class Magnoliopsida; order Poales; family Poaceae; genus Thinopyrum; species Thinopyrum obtusiflorum. The sequence goes on from JAAAWM010010216.1 coordinate 209, forward strand.
CCTATAAATAAACCTGTGTGGGATGTACATACGAACGAAAACATTTTCTCTTGATTGACTGTGTGGGATGTACATACGAACGGAAACGTTTTCCCTGGATTGACTGTGTGGGATGTACATTCGAAAGGAAACATTTTCCCTGGATTGACTATGTGGGATGTACATACGAACGGAAATGTTTTCCCTGGATTGATTGTGGGATGTACATAAGAACGGAAACGTATTCCTTGGATTGACTGTGTGTGATATACATACGAACGGAAATGTTTTTCTAGGATTCACCATGTGGTATGTACATACGAACGGAAATGATTGGGTTTTGATGCCTCGCCCGATTGCACACGAGCTCATTTTGCCCCATCCTGTGTCCTAGGAGCGCCTATCCCCGACGGTTTCTGGGTCATGTGGGAAGGACCCCCCTATCGCCCACACTCACTTGGCGACGGTTCCAAATGCCGTCGCAGAAAGGGGTTAAAAACCGTTTGTATAGCACCGACGTGTACTAGTGTATCAGAGCTTTGGTCTCCATTTGCCTTGATTTCCATGGCTTTGGTGATCATAGCCTTGGTTTCAGAACCTAGGAGAGTATGGTGTCTAGCCAGGGAAATTACCACAGTAGAGGTCCTTACTTTGATGGTACTAATTTTGCTAGTTGGAAGCACAAGATGAAAATGCATATTGTTAGACATAACCCCGCCATTTGGGCTATTGTGTGTATTGGTTTGCAAGGTGAATTCTTCGAAGATGGAAGAGAACTGAATCGTGAAGCGACCGTGGAAGAATTGAAGATGTTGCAATACAATGCTCAAGCTTGCGATATCCTCTTCAACAGACTGTGCCCCGAAGAATTCAACAAAATCAACCGCCTTGAGAATGAAAAGGAAATTTGGGATACTTTGGTTGACATGCACAAAGGTACCGAGTCCATCAAGGAATCCAACTTGGATGTGCTTCAAAGTCAACTTGACAAGTTCAAAATGAAGGATGGTGAAGGAGTCGCTGAAATGTATTTTAGTCTTGCTCTCATCACAAATGATATTGCTGGCTTAGGAAGCGAAGAGATGACCGACAGATTCATCACCAAGAAGATCCTAAGAGCCTTGGATGGAAAATATGATACCATGTGCACCTTGATCCAAATGATGCCCAATTACAAAGATCTCGAGCCAACGGAAGTCATTGGTAGAATTGTTGCTCATGAAATGTCACTTAAGGATAAGGAAGAGCTTCACAACAAGTCTAGTGGTGCTTACAAAGCTTCATGTGATGCCCCTACAACATCAAGTGAGAAACAAGCCTTGAATGAAGAATTGAGCCTAATGGTGAAGAACTTCAACAAGTTCTACAAGAGTAGAAGCAAAGAGAGAAGTTCCAAGTCAAGGTCCTACAATGACAAAAGATCTTCTACTCGTGATCGCAATTGCTACAATTGTGGAAGACCCGGACACTACTCTAGTGAGTGCACGACTTCCTACAAAAGAAGAGAAGACTCGCCTAAAAGGAGAAGTAAAAGAGAGGAATCACCACCAAGAGAGAGAAGGAGTAGAGATGATCATTATGAACGAAGACCCTCTCGCAGAAGCAAGGATTTGAAACGAAGGACAAGTTATCAAAGAGCTACACAAGACGAAGACATCGAGCTCATATTGGTGAATGGGTATCCGGTTCCGACTCCGACAACTACTCCTAGAGAATTTATCACTCTGACTTAGAATATACTCAAGATGAATGTCTTGCCGATCTTGCACTTGTGTCATCCAACTCCTATGACATATTCGACTCACCAAATGAAGGGATTGGAAGATGCTTCATGGCTAAAGGCCCCAAGGTATCACACCCCGAGTATGTTGAGTTTAGCAGTGATGAAGATGATTTGCTAGGTGATGATGATTTAGTTGTTGACAACTCTAGTGATGAAAACTATGATGAAATTGCTATTAATCATGCTCATCAAGATGAAATGAATGACAATGATAAGAAGGAGATTGAGCGTCTAACTAAAGAACTAAACACTCTTAAGTTAGCTCATGAAACTACCTTAGAGGATCATCGAGAGCTTTTAAAGACTCATGAGAAGCTATGCTTTGAAAAGCTCAATCTAGAGCAAGAGCATGGTTTCTTAAAAGCAATCAATGATGATATTCGTAAGAAAAGTTTTTCTTACATTACTAAGCTTTACTCTTGTCTACTTACATGCCACAAGTAAAATCTCGCAACAAGAGCAAGAAAGATTATTCTTCTAGTAGTAAAAATACTCATGTTAAATCCAATATTGTTGCTTCTAGTAGTTCTCTTAATTCCACTAATGATTCTCTTAGCCAAGTTGCACTTGAGCACGAAAATATCTTATTGAAGGGAATTATAGAGAAAGGTGTTTACAAGAGCCTTGCCGGAAGTAAGCAATTTGAGGAAATTGTACGCAAGCAAGGAAGGCACCGGAAGAATCAAGGTGTTGGTTTTGAACGCTAGTTCAATGCCAATGAAGTTGAGTGGGAAGAAGATCAATACCCCAAGACGAAGTTTGTTCCTCAACAAGAGAAGTATGATCCCACTTCTTTCAAGGGAACACAAGCTCAAGATGATCTTCCACCACAAGACCACAAGCTAAAAGGCAAGGACAAGCTTCAAGAAGAGATTGATTCATTTTAAGAAGCTCCAAAGGCCTTGGTCAAGTGGGTTCCCAAGACTACATCAAGTTCCACTTCATCAAGTATGACTACAACTCCATGGATCCCCATCAAGACGATGTGTGTCCTGTCATGGTTCTAAGCCTGACAGTAGAATGGGGGGTAGGTATGAGGAGGCAAGATCCTAGCTATGGCGAAGTTGTACACGTGAGTTTTACGAGTTCAGGCCCTTCTCGGAGGAAGTAACAGCCCTACGTCTCAGAGCCCGGAGGCGGTCGACTGAATTATGCGTGTGTGTGTTACAGGGGGTGCGAACCCTTTTGGTACAGGGGGTGCGAACCCTTGTGCCTGTCGAGGGGGGTGGCTTATATAGAGTGCACCAGGACCCAGCCAGCCCACGTTACAAGGGGTTTAAGGTACATCCAGAGGGGAGGCGTTACTGGTAACACTAGTAATAAAGAGACATAATGACCATTAAATCTACGAAGTAAACGTCCGACCGTTGCAGCGCGGAGTGGCTTTAGCTCTTCTGGCTATCGAGTGACGGTCTTCATGGTCGAGTGACTTTGAGTCTTCCGAGTGGAATTCTTCATGGTCGAGTGGATGATGACATCTCATCGAATGCTTCTGGCTTTAAGGTGGTGTCCTAGGGGAGGGCGTCTAGGCCAGGCCTATGACCCTACCCTAGGTACATAGCTTCATCATGTCCCAAAGAAGAAGAACTAGAGAGTTCTTGAGGGTGATTCCGCCAACATACTTCACTCATATTCATTTTGGCAAGGAGAAGTGCAGTCAACTTTCACATCTTGCACCAGTTCAAGGAGTCACAAACCCTCTTGTTGGTAAGACAAGGGACAAGGTAACCTAATGATTTCATGGACAATATCATATGTGTACTTCACTCTATGTCTTTGGATATCCGTGTATGTTCCTTGTGGGACTAACCAATGTAGGTATTGAATGTGCAACTCACTCCAATGGATTGCTCCAAATGATCTACATCAACATTGAGCATCTACATCTTCAACACCTACATGAAGTCATCATCGACAAAACCCAAGGTTAGTTCATCCCTCTTAGGGGGGATATCACAACTAGGGGAGCTTTGCTCTAAGAATTGAGCTAAAGCAACTCTAATGGTGTGAACACAACAATGCCTTATGTAAAAGTGGTAACCCCACTTATGCTTAAACGATGAGTATGACCTACGAACAAATGTTCTCATTTGACTCCTCAGTCAATATACTCATATATAGATGACCTAGTCATCGCCAATTGCTTGATAGATGCTAGAGTGTTTGTGCATGTTTTCCCACATATTTCATTTGCTATCTTATTGTGTGATCATGTTGGTTGCATATTTTTTCATTCAAGGACATCCATTTGTTGCTTTGATTGTTTGGTCTTTCTTTTTGACAAATGGATGGACAAGAATGCCTAAGAACTCCCTCTAGCTATCTATGCTTTTCTCATCTCAAACTCTATTCATGCTACATCATAAAGTTTGATCAAGTCGAATTCGGACCCTTCGGTTGAGGAGCACTCGGAGCCACCGATCCGTCAAGGGCTTAAACTTCCAAAACCTCTTAATGGCTTTCAGTCACCGAAATCATTAGCTTGATCTAGGTTTTCACCTTGGTGCATCCGATTAGAACAATTCAGTCTCACCGAGTTGCAGTAACCACTTGCGATTCTGCATCTCGGTGCCACCAAGTCGTTCCACTCGGTCACACAGACAGTGACTGGGTATATATACCGCGGTTTGAATTTTGGAAATTCCTTCAAACTCCCAACCGCGCCTACCCAGCTCTGCCGCCCCTGCTGGTCTCCGGATCGTCTCCATCATCACCAGCGCCCTCCTGCCACTGGTCTCCTCGCTGTCAACAAGAATCTCCACCGCCGTTGTCGCTGTAGCTAGTTCGTCATCGAGTTAGGGGTCAGTGTCAGAGATGTGAGACAACAGTGATAGTCATAACAGGTCAGAGGAGCAGGTAAATCTCAGTGAGAGCACAAATCCCTCCAACAGCAGCTATGATGAAGGTAGCAGAAGCACCCCAAGCAATTTGCCTAAGGCTGCAACAAGTACAAGGAAGAAGAAAACCTCAGAATCTGAAGATGAGGACTTTGTTGTTGATGAGGAGGGCACCTCAAAGAAAAAGGTGCTCAAGAAGGAACAAGCTGCTGCTACTGCCATCAAGTGTGGAATGCATAAGAAGGCTCCTGCCCAGAGGAAGCCCATGTCTAAAGCCAGAGCCTCCACTCTAGAAACCATGAAACCAAGAGAGGAAGAGGTTGTTGGAGGAATGAAAAGGAAGGAAAGAGTCAAGAAGACTATGGCCAGAGTTATTGGAAAAACTTCCATGATGTGAGAGTCTGATGAGGAAGGGGAGGAGGAAGAGCCAGTTCCAAAATCTCAGAAGCTCATGGGGGATGCTATCAAGTATGGGGCTGCTCCATGTAAGCCCAAGACAACTCCCAAGCCATCTGCTCAAGCTCAAGCTCCAAAATCAACTGCACCCAAGAGATCCACCAGAAATGTTTCAGCTGCAGAGAAGAACAAGGCCCTAGTGCCTGAAGTTCAAGAGGATTAGGAGCAGGAAGTGCTGAGAAAGCTAAAACCCAAGATTCCAGATCAAGATGACAATCATCCAGTTGCTGAGAATATGAAGTTGAGAAAGGATGCAGGTCTCAGATTGTGCAGACAAACTGATCCATATGTTGTAAGGAGAAGAACTGCTGTGGACTATCGCTTTCACACCAAGGAACAACAAGATTTCTATGAGACAGTCTTATTGCACAAGAAGCCCATTGTCAGTGACATGAGATGGGTTGATTGGAAATTCATTGTTGACAATGAGGAATACTTCCCAGGAGTTCATGAGAGTTTCAGAATGAACAGTGTTGACACTTTTGTTGGTCAAAATCTAACAAAATGGAACGATGAAATGGTCATGCAATTCTATTCAACTTCTCATTTCTATCCAGATGGCAAGATAGTCTGGATGACTGAAGGCACAAGGTATCAATCGTCAATTGCTGAATGGGCCAAGCTGATCAATGCCCCTGAAGAAGCTAAAGATGACATAGATGTGTATGCTAAGCCCAGGAAGGATCACCACTCCATGGCTCACATGTACAAGGAAATTCCTGATGATGCTTTGGAGACTCACAAGTTTGGATCCATCTATTATCTGCTGTCAGGTCTGACCATGATAAACACTATATTGAGGCACACTCTGTTGCCCAAGTCAGGAGATCAGGATGATCCGTGGTCACTCAATCAACCTGCTTCATATGTTTGATGTGCCAGAGAAGTTCAAGGTGATGAGTTTGATTGTTGAAACTGTGAAGAGAACTGCTGCTGACCAGAAAAGATCATGTGGATATGCCCCTCACATTCAGATGCTGATCAACTCCAAGATGGGGACAGGGACATATCTTCTAGACAAAGAGCATCTTCCCCTGAGGCTAGAATTTAAGGACAACGTGGTTGTCATGGATGCATCACATCCCACTTCAGTAGAGGCTCAGGAGAAGCGAGAGAAAGCAAAGGCGTCAAAGACTTCCATAATGCCAGATGCTTCAGTTGTCAATCTCAAGACCAAGCAAGATCAACTCAGTTATCTACTTGAGGCAACAGTGGGAATAGAGAAAGGACTAGCAACCCTGACTCGAAATCAAGAGATCCTTGAGAGGATCTTTGAGACCAAACTTCATGATCTAGATGTGAAGGTCACGAGATCTAGACCACTATTGAGAAGCTACATGAAGAGGTTGAGGACAGGAGTGATAGACCAACCACTGATGCTTTTCAGAGAGTGCCAAGAGCACAAAGGTCTACAGCTGAGCTAGTTGTCAAAGACTCCAGAGCTACTACTTCAGCACCTGCAGCAACTGCCACCGTTGTACGTCCAGCTGCAACTCCTCCAGCTCCTCAGACATCTTCAGAAGTGTTTGCAGATGCTGTCCTCTCCACGCCATCTATGCACACTGGAGCAACCAGCCAGAAGACCACTTCAGGAGCTCCCAGGGATCATGCCTAGAGTGCCGCATATCACTATTCATTTAAAAGCTTTTTGGTAACTTGTTGCCAAAGGGGGAGAAAGTGTATAGATCATTAGGCTTCGAGAGAGAGAGAGAGTTTTCCCCCTTTGGTTGCTTCTCTTGCTACTTGCTCTTTGATCTTTTGCATGCTACTATTTGTGTTTGTGTGTGAGATACTCTTATGATCATGTGTTTGATCATATTATGCTTTAATTTGTGCTTGAATGATGATATCTTAATACTTATGTATGATCAATCATGTTTCCCTTGGTGACGAGTGCATGTTCTTTATATTCTATCATTTTGAGCACTCCACCAAGATGTATGTGACATGGAAGAGTGACCCATGGTCCTAATCGATTGTGCATTTGCATTGAAAAGCAAATTTTAAATAATGCACAAATTTAGGGGGAGCTCTTGCTTATCACATACTTCTCAAAGCGACGATGTATCTCATTCATATTATCATTTGTCGAAGCTTTGATCTATATGTTGTCATCAATTACCAAAAAGGGGGAGATTAACCTGCAACTAATCCTCGAGTGGATTTGGTAATTCATAACAACATATATCTCATTGAACTAATATCCATTCAAGTTAAATATTTCAGAAAGTTCAATGATTGGCATGGCATGGACTAGAGATGTGGACCCCTAAAAAATGCTAAGGACAAAGATTGGCAAAAGCTCAAGACTCTACATTTCTATTTTAGTGATCCAAGATCACATTGAGTCCATAGGAAAAGACAATACTATTAAAAGGGGCTGAGGTGTTGCTTAATGGTTTACTTGCTCAAAGTGCTTAGTGATATGCTCCAAAGCCCTCAACCACTTTCACAATTCCAAATATGTCCAAAACCTAAAGTCAAACTCGGCCACACCGATTTTATCTATCCGGCGCCACCGAGTTCCTTTGACATAGCCACTGCCAGAAACCCTAATCAATTCGGTCTCACCGAGATTGCAATGCAAACTCTCTGTTTCCCTTCAAAACATTTCGGTCTTACCGAAATGAGCGATCGTCCCACCGAGTTCACAATGCAAACTCTCTGTTTCCCTTCGTAACATTTCAGTCTTACCGAAATGAGCGATCGGTCCCACCAAGTTTGCCTGACCAACTCTGTGTTTGCTCATTGCTAAAATAGGTCCCACCGAGCTCATGCAATCGGTCACACCGAGATGAGGTTTTGCCCAAACCCTAGCACATTGGTCCCACCGAGTTGATCATGTCGGTCCCACCGAGAATCCTAACATTCACATTTTGAACTGAATTGGTCTCACCGAGTTCTCCTATTCCGTCTGACCGAGTTGGGTCAAATGTGTGTAACGGTTGGATTTTGTGTGGAGGCTATAAATACCCCTCCACCCCCTTCTGTATTCAAGAGAGAGCCATCAGAACGTGCCTACATGTCCACTAATCATTTTCTGAGAGAGAACCACCTACTCATGTGTGGAGACCAAGACATTCCAATCCAACCACAAGAATCTTGATCTCTAGCCTTCCGCAAGTTGCTTTCCACTCAAATCATCTTTCCACCATAGCCAAATCTGTGAGAGAGAGTTGAGTGTTGGGAAGACTATCATTTGAAGCACAAGAGAAAGGATTTCATCATCATAACACCATATATTACCTTTTGGAGAATGGTGTCTCCTAGATTGGTTAGGTGTCCCTTGGGAGCCTCCGACAAGATTGTGTAGTTGAACCAAGGAGTTTGTAAGGGCAAGGAGATCGCCTACTTCATGAAGATCTACACGAGCGAGGCAAGTCCTTCGTGGGTGATGGCCATGGTGGGACAGACAATGTTGCTTCTTTGTGGAGCCTTCGTGGGTGCAGCCCTCCGTGGACTCGCACAACCGTTACCCTTCGTGGGTTGAAGTCTCCATCAACGTGGACGTACGGGGGGGGGGGGGGGGGGGGGGGGGGGGGGGGGGGGGGGGGGGGGGGGGGGGGGGGGGGGGGGGGGGGGGGGGGGGGGGGGGGGGGGGGGGGGGGGGGGGGGGGGGGGGGGGGGGGGGGGGGGGGGGGGGGGGGGGGGGGGGGGGGGGGGGGGGGGGGGGGGGGGGGGGGGGGGGGGGGGGGGGGGGGGGGGGGGGGGGGGGGGGGGGGGGGGGGGGGGGGGGGGGGGGGGGGGGGGGGGGGGGGGGGGGGGGGGGGGGGGGGGGGGGGGGGGGGGGGGGGGGGGGGGGGGGGGGGGGGGGGGGGGGGGGGGGGGGGGGGGGGGGGGGGGGGGGGGGGGGGGGGGGGGGGGGGGGGGGGGGGGGGGGGGGAATTGGGAAAAGGCTAGATTTTTATTTGGTCAAGTAGTCCAATCACCCCCTCTAGATCTATTTTCTATCCTACAACCCACCACAGGACGCGAGAAGAAGGATTGCGATGATGAGAATGATGAAGGAGATGAAGAGGAAACCAGCGAGCAGGAGTTCTAGAAGGCCACTAACGCCCTATGCATTGAGGGTGGTGCATCTTTGCACTCCTCTCACCGCCAGCTTAAACAGTGGGCGTGTGAAGTCAATATCATGGAGCCTGCGGCAGATTCACGGAAACCGCTCAAGTGGTACCGCATGCCCATCATCTTTGATGAAGAGGATCAGCCTGACCGTACCACCGCGGTAAGGTGCTTGTCATTGTTGGTCTCACCAACAATCCGCAACCTCAAGGTCACAAAGATGGTGGTTGACAGCGGGGCCGGGTTAAATTTGATATCACCAAAGGTCATCGGCAAACTCCAGATAGCAGATGAAGAGCTCAAGGTTACTGGTACATTCTAAGGGATAAACCCCGACAGGAGTCGTCCTAAGGGGAAGATCACACTGCCAGTGATGCTCGGAGGAGAGTTAAACTACCAAACAGAGAATATCATGTTTGATCTGGTTGACCTCCCCTTGCCGTACAATGGAATCCTTGGTCGCCCAACCCTGGCTAAATTCATGGCGGCATCCCACTATGCCTACAACACTTGAAGATGCCAGGGTCGATGGGCGTCATTTCTGTTCCATCGGATAAGAAAGACGCAATCATATGCATACACAAGATGTACCAGGGAGAAGTCGCTTCGAGGCCGCGGAAGTTGCTGCTCCCGCCAAGGAAAGTAAGAGAAAGAAGAAAGCCAGCACGGATGCCAGCAAGGAAACCGGGAATCGTACCTCTTCGGAGTGTGCTACGCGTGTTGATGACTTGCCCGAGAGTTCCAATAGTAAGAGATCCAAAGCTGCTGCACCTGCTGTGAAGAAGGTCCCGACAGGGCTGGTAGGCGCTGGTAGTACATTCACTATCAGTGCCACCCTCAACGACAAATAGGAAAGCGCGCTCGTTGCCTTCCTGCCGGTGAATGTCGATGTGTTTGCATGGAAACCATCTGACATCCCCGGTGTTCCCAGGGAAGTAATCGAGCACCACCTTGTTGTCTGCCCACATGCCCGACCTACGTGGTTAGGTCTGAAAGCAAGCTTTGGAGTATTGCATCCTACGTGGTTACAAAATCCAGTGGTGGTGCGCAAGGCCAAAGGGAAATGGAGGCTTTGCATAGATTTCACAGATCTGAACAAAGCATACCCAAGGGACCCATTCCCCTTGCCACGCATCCACCAGATTGTGGATTCCACCTCCGGGTGTGACCTGCTTTCCTTCCTGGATGCCTACTCTGGATACCACCAGATCTTCATGTCCAAAGAAGACGAAGAGAAGACCACGTTCATAACCCCATGTGGCATGTACTGCTTTGTACGGATGCCCTTCGGGTTAAAGAGCGCTGGATCCACTTTCGCAAGAGCAGTGAAGATTGGCTTCGAGTCCCAGCTGCACAGAAAATGTTGAAGCTTACATGGATGATATAGTGGTCAAGACCAAGGACAAATCGGCTCTTGTTCAGGGCCTGGAAGAGACCTTTGCAAATCTGTGCAAGATCAACTTGAAGCTGAACCCGAAGAAGTGTGTGTTTGGTGTTCCTTCCGGCAAGCTACTTGGCTTCTTTGTCTCCCGTCGGGGGATAGAGGCTAACCCCGACAAGATCAAGGCTGTCGAGCAGATTCAAGCACCCAAGAAAGTTAAAGACGCGAGACATCTGACAATATGTGTTGCCGCGCTGAGCAGGTTCATCTCCAAGTCCGCCGAGCACGCCTTGCCATTCTTCAAAATCTTGAAGAAGGTAGGGCCCATGTAGTGGACCCCGGAGGCGGAGGCCGCGCTACAAAATTTGAAGACCTAACTTTCCTCTGTTCCCACCTTAGTTGCTCCCAAACCACAAGAGTCATTGCTGCTATACTTGGCAGTGACCAATCAAGTGGTGAGTGCAGCACTGGTGGCGCAGCGGGAGGTAGACGAAGCAGCAGCAGCCGCCCCCGCCCCCTCTGGAGAGGAAAGTGAATCCGTCCCAGCAAGGTCAGAGGCAGTTCAAAACAAGGAAGAGCAGGGCAGCGGAGGCAGTTCCCTGATCACGGCAAGGAAGAAAGAGGTGCAGCACCTAGTGTACTTCGTCAGCTCCTTGTTGCAGGGGGCTAGATCAAGGTACTCTGGTGTGCAAAAGTTGATTTTGGCCTCATCATGGCCTCAAGGAAACTGCGCCACTACTTCCATGCCCACGAGATCACGGTTGTCACCCGCTTCCCCTTGCAACGCATACTCCGAAACCCGGTGGCCACTGGCAGAATTGTGGAATGGGCTGAGGGAGTCATGGACTAAGGGGTCCTCGGGTGTCCGGCCTGTTATCCTTGGGCCGGACTGATGGTCTAAGAAGACATGAAGACCGAAGACTATACCCGTGTCCGGATTGGACTCTCCTTGGCGTGGAAGGCAAGCTTGGCGATCAACTATGAAGATTCCTTCCTGTGTAACCGACTCTATGTAAACCCTAGATCCTCCCGGTGTCTATATAAACCGGGGGGCGTAGTCCGGATAGCAGACATTCATTACCATAGTCATACAGGCAAGGCTTTTAGGGTTTAGCCATTACGATCTCGTGGTAGATCAACTCTTGTAATACTCATATTCATCAAGATCAATCAAGCAGGAAGAAGGGTATTACCTCCATAGAGAGGGCCCAAACCTGGGTAAACATCGTGTCCCCCGTCTCCTGTTACCATCAATCCTAGACGCACAGTTCGGGACCCCCTACCCGAGATCCACCGGTTTTGACACCGACATTGGTGTTTTCATTGAGAGTTCTGTTGTGCCGTCGACAAAAGGTTCGATGGCCCCTTCAATCATCGATAATGACACTGTCCAAGGAGGAACCTTCCTCCCCGGACAGATTGTTATGTTCGGCGGCTTCGTACTGTGGGCCAACTCACTTGGCCATCTGGAGCAGGTTAATAGGTACGCCCCCGGCCATCAGGTCAGATTTGGAAGCTTGAACTATGTCGTGGATATCCGTGGAGACTTGATCTTCAATGGATTTGAGACCGCGGCGATCGCTCCCCCTCGCTCCGATGAACATGACTTAAATCTGTCATCAGATCACATCCAGGAGATGGCTCCTGTTGCTGCAACGGCCCTAGAACCAGAGCAGATCATGCCATCCAAAGCCATAGAGTCCGCGGCGTTGGAGCCGCACACGGACTCAACACCCCGCAATATTTGCGTCAACGAAACTCCGGACTCGTCTCCGACTATAAGTTTCGGACCATGTAAGTCTGCGGACACTGAGCTGGATCAGTTATCAATTTTCGAATTCAGCGCTGCAGACATCTTCCAGCACTCACCTTTGGGTGATATGATGAACTCTTTAAAGAATTTGTCCTTGGAGAAGGGCTCACAGCCGAACTATGTTCGGTTCGAGCTAGAGGCTGATGATGGGGAATTTCGCTTCCCACCCGCCACCCATTTCATAGCCACTGTCGATGACTTAATCAACGTGCTTGATTATGGCTCCGAAGACATCGATGGTATGGACGACGATGCCGACAAGGAGCAAGGCCAAGACCCGTCATTAACTGGACGTTGGACGGCCACCTCTTCGTACGATGTGTACATGGTTGACACACCTAAAAAAGCTAGCGACGATGACAAGGAAGATCCAGTCGCGAATAAACCTTCTAAGACACAGCCCAAACGCCGGTGCCCTAAACGCCGCTCTAAGCCTCGTCGCTCAAAAGATGGCAACACGGGCACCGGAGAAAATAGTACCCCGGGCGATGCCGAAAACAATGAAGACCCTATTGGAGCTGCATCCGAACAGGAGGAACAGGACAACGGGCAAGATAACCCTGATAAACAGGCCATGCCCAATGACCCGGATGACAATAGTTATCATCCAGTCACTGAGGATGAGGAGAGCCTCAGCAGCGAGGATTTCATCGTGCCTGAGGAACCCCTCGAGCAGGAGCGCTTCAAGCGCCAGCTAATAGCTACTGCAAGAAGCCTGAAGAAGAAGCAGCAGCAGCTCCAAGCCAATCAAGACCTACTCATTGACAGATGGACCGATGTCCTGGCAGCCGAAGAATACGGCCTCAAGCGCCCAGCCAAGATTTATCCAAAATGCAGACTGCTACCTCAGTTCGATGAGGAGGCACCAAATCCCATACCTCCCTCGCGCAATACGGACCGACCACCACGTGGTCGGGATAGTATGGCGGACCGACCACCCCGCGGTCGAGATAAAACGGCAACTCAGGCCGAACAACAGCCCACCCCACCGCCTCGCAAAAACAGGGACAGAACAACTCGGGACCATACATACGACCTTCAGCAGGAATTGGACAGTAGAGCAGGACACACAAGATCAATCTACGGATCGCGAGGACGCTTCCCTACTCGGGATGACAGCTACCTATTCGTACGCGACAAACTTAATCATACTCGGGCCGATAACCGCAGACGGACTTCATCGGAGGTGCGCCATGACGCGGCCCGCTATAGAGGCGCCGCACACCCTCTCTACTTCACAGATGAGGTGCTGGATCACGACTTCCCCGAGGGGTTCAAGCCCGTCAATATGGAATCATACGACGGAACAACCGATCCTGCAATGTGGATCGAAGATTTTATTCTCCACATCCATATGGCCCGAGGAGATGACCTCCACGCTATCAAGTACCTCCCATTAAAACTCAAAGGACCAGCTCGACACTGGCTAAACAGCCTGCCAGAAAATTCCATCGGCAGCTGGGAGGACTTGGAAGAAGCTTTTCTTGACAACTTCCAAGGCACTTATGTCCGGCCACCTGACGCTGATGACTTAAGTCACATAGTTCAACAACCTGGAAAGTCCGCCAGAAAATTCTGGACTAGGTTCCTAACCAAAAAGAACCAGATCATCGATTGTCCGGATGCCAAAGCCTTAGTGGCCTTTAAACATAGCATCCGTGACGAATGGCTCGCCCGCCAACTCGGCCAAGAAAAGCCGAGGTCTATGGCAGCCCTCACGGCACTTATGACCTGCTTTTGCACGGGAGAGGATAGTTGGCTGGCTCACAGTACAAACACAACCAATGAAGCAGGCCCCTCCGAGGCCAAAAACAGCACCGGCAAGCTCCGGCGCAACAGACACAAACGCCGGACCAATGGCGATAACACCGAGGACACTATAGTTCACCCCGGATTCAGTGGCTCCAAGACCGGCCAGCGAAATAAGCCCTATAAAAGGAACGGCAGAGGACCATCGAGCTTGGACCGCATACTCGATCGTTCGTGCCAGATACATGGCACCCCAGACAAACTGGCCAACCATACTAACAGAGATTGCCGGGTCTTTAAGCAAGCCAGCAAGGTAAATAGCGGAAACAAGGAAGGGGAATCGCATAGCGAGGATGATGACGAGGAGTCCCGGCAGCCGAACACTGGGGGGCAGAAGAAATTCCCGCCTCAAGTCAAAACGGTGAACATGATATATGCTACACACATCCCCAAAAGGGAGCGCAAGCGCGCACTCAGGGACGTCTATGCGGTAGAGCCAGTCGCCCCAAAATTCAACCCATGGTCGTCATTCCCGATCACCTTTGATCGTCGTGATCATCCAACTAGCATCCGTCATGGCGGTTCGACCGCATTGGTACTCGACCCAATCATCGACGGATTTCACATGACACGAGTCCTAATGGACGAAGGTAGCAGCCTCAACCTGCTCTATCAGGATACAGTATGCAAAATGGGCATTAATACCTCATGAATCAAGCCCACGATAACTACCTTTAAAGGAGTTATACCAGGCGTAGAAGCCCGTTGTACGGGCTCAATCACGCTGGAGGTGGTCTTCGGTTCCCCGGATAACTTCCGAAGCGAAGAGTTAATCTTCGATATCGTCCCCTTCCGCAGCGGCTACCACGCACTGCTCGGACGAACCGCGTTTGCTGGATTCAACGCGGTGCCACACTATGCTTATCCCAAGCTTAAGATGCCCGGTCCACGCGGCGTCATAACAGTCAACAGAAACACAGAACGCTCCCTCCGGACAGAGGAGCACACCGCCGCCCTAGCAGCAGAGGTACAAAGCGGCCTTCTCAAGCAGCATCATAGTCTGGCTGCCGAGCCCATGGATATCATTAAGAGAGTCTGGACTACACTGCAACAGGACTGCGCAGCTCGTCAAGAGCTCGATTAGCAATTCGGCCTCCGTCCCAATCCCGATGAGGTAGTGGCATTCGTACCATGCGTACATAATTACGCACTCAAAATTCCATGGACATCGACGGAGGCACAAGCTAGCCCGGGATCTACAGTTTGGCTAGACCGATCCCGGACACACATATAACTTTACTATTTCCTTTTTCCCTTTTTCACAGGTTTCTCTTATGCGGGCCTCTTTTGACGGCCTGATTTATGATCCTGTCAAAGGACAAATACACCGGATCGACATGGAGCACAGGTGTACAGGGGCAGCCCTAGAGGCCAATCCAACGATTACTCTATCTATTTTCAGGACCCACACGCAGCTCGCCTTTAGTTGTGGCATGTCAAATAGCCGGTTGCTTATGGCATTATTTTGTACCAATGCGCTTTGACGCATTAATCCAACTATAATGGAAACAGTTCATGGTCCAAGTTCAAGGGCCCCAGATACCATCTCTGTTCTCCTTCTGTTTCCCTTTCAATTACTTATCCCTAGCAACCGTGCACTCTGGTACATTTCATATTTGCCAGGGGCTCCTCGTCACCCCATAACACGGCAACAAAGTCCGAACACTTCTTATAGAGAAGTTTGGCACCCCGAATTTAGCATTATATGCATTGGCTCCGAATCATGTCTTTGGTCAATAGTTGGGTTGCCCGGCTCCTGTGCTTGCTACCCTACGTTCTGCTAAATCGGCTAGGGTAGTAAAGGGAGAACTACTGCGATTGTGCCCTGGCCTTGACCAGATGAGCACCTCAGTAGAGAAAGCCAAAAACTGACTGTCATGATACGGCGAGAGCCGGTCAGCTGTTCGAGGGTTACAAATCATTGGAGATTTTTTCCGCATTATGCGAAAGATCAGCACTTCCCGATCAGATGCTGACAGCACTCTGGCTTGAACCAGGGGCCGCGCCCATGCTTTATTATAAAACTCCTATGGCTAAGTGAGGGCGTTTAAGCCGTATAGTCTGATTGCCTTGTTCGTTGTGCTAACAACTCCTTCAAGGACCATATAATTGGATCAAGATTGTTTAGATTCCATCCCGAACACCTCCGTACTACCTACGTGAGGGCAGAAGCCGATGACTGGCCAACCCTCAGATTACATACAACACGGCCGCACAGGAGGAAACAATTAAAGCATAACAAAATTACATTACTAAACAAGCTTTGTTTTCATAATACAAGGCAAAGACAACACGAATGTTTTCATTCGAAAATAATGTCCTGCCCGCACTGCGCTGCTGCAAGTCGAGACCCTTCTATGACATCCGCGAAATATCGCTCGGGTGTGCGGTGCTCCTTGCCCTCCGGCGGCCCTCTGGCCACTTCAACGGCGTTCATCTTCGCCCACCACATCTTGCAACGGGCGAAGGCCATGCGGGCACCTTCAATACAGGCCGAGCGCTTGACGACGTCCAACCGAGGACAGGCGTTCACTATCCGCCTCACGAGTCCAAAGTAGCTGCCCGGCATAGCTTCGGCTGGCCATAGTCGGATCATCAAATCCTTCATGGCTAGTTCGGCCACCCTATGTAGCTCCACCAGCTGTTTCAGCTGATCGGTGAAGGACACGGGAGGCTCTGGTGCTGCATATTGCGACCAGAACAGCTTTTCCGTAGAACCCCCTCCTTCGGCTTGGTAGAACTCCACGGTGTCCGCTACACTGCGTGGTAAATCCACAAAAGCCCCTGGGGAACTCCGAACCCGAGTTAGTAAAAGGTACTGCTTCTCCGCATACTTGCTTTGCATCTTAAATGCCTTACCCGCCATGATCTTCTTGGCCTCCTGGATCTCCTGAAGGGTGGCCTGGGCCTCATTCCGTGTGGTCTCCGTGCTTTGATGAGCCTTGGCGAGTTCGGCCCCTTGAGCCGACGCATCATGCTCCAAGGCCTCGCATTTTTTCACCGCATCCTGGAGCTCCTGCTGGACTTCTTTGACCCGGGCCTTGAGCTTCTTACGGGCGGCTTGCTGCTGGACAGCCTTCTCCTCGGCCTTGCCCAGGGCCTTCCTTAGGGCCTCGACCTCGGTCGTGGCTCCTGCACATATTACGACACTGCGGTCAATATACAACGCTTATTCTTTCCGAACACATAGCAAGTCATCATTCACCTTGCTTCTCCTGGAGCCGAATTTTAACCTCGCCGAGCTCGTTCTCGGTCCGCTCTAGCCTTTGCTTCGGTTCAGAGACTTTGGCAGCATGCGAGGTTGTGGCCAACAGTGACGCCTGCTCATTGAAACATATTAAGTTAGTCTCCTATAACACAGGATTGATCCTCTGTCCGACCCTTCTCACCGAACACCGGACAGTGTCTCAGGGGCTACTGTCTACACGGGTTTTTTCTCTTTCTTACCTCGAAACCTGTCAACAGGTTGCTGCAGGCTTCATCCAGTCCACTCTTGGCAGACTGAACCTTCTCGATCACCGCACCCATAAGGACACGGTGCTCGTCCACGACAGAGGCGCCTCGTAGCGCCTCCATCAGGTTATTCGGTGCCCCTGGATGGACAGGGGCCACCGGTGGAAGCGGCGCACCCCCCTCCTTCAATGGGGGCTGCTCGCCTGACTCCGGAGCCATATGAGTCTCTGGAATCGTATTCGGCTGAGGGCCGAACTAGATGCGGCCCTCTTCGCCAGTCTCCATGGGGATCGACTCCCCCATGTGTCCGGCAGTGGAGGTCTCGCCTTGTGGCGCCTCCCGGACAGTGTCCTAGGCTCCTCCCAGGTTCGGAGTGATCCTTCAGGACAACACTTCGGCGTCGTCCCTAGCCCCGGGGGAATAAGCAGGCGGTGGCGACATGCTCGCCATCTTCGACGGAGCTAACGAACCTCCAGATGAGGTT
The DNA here is from genome assembly GCA_036873465.1 of Thinopyrum obtusiflorum. NCBI lineage: Eukaryota > Viridiplantae > Streptophyta > Magnoliopsida > Poales > Poaceae > Thinopyrum > Thinopyrum obtusiflorum. The sequence continues at coordinate 18,266 of JAAAWM010010216.1, forward strand.
TGCTGGATAAGGTCGCGGGCCGGACTGCAATAATATAGTTAACTATGTCAAGATAATGAAGAGAAAAGGCCGGATGTGTGCGTGAACGAGCCGTGTCACTTACGATGCGGCCTGGGGCTTAGTGCGGGGGCGTCATTCTGGACTGCTGTCAACGTCCCACGCGGTGTTGACCGCTAGGACGCCCTTCCCCTTCTTGGGCATTTCCGCCTCCAGAGGCGCCGAAGCCGCCCTCTTCTTCTTCTTCTCCTCAGGGGGAGGGTTGTTCTCCTCCTCCTCCTCCTCTTCCTCATCATTGTCCTTAGGAACAGAGGAATGAGCTTCGTCGTCTTCAGACGTCACGTCAGAAGTGCCCTTACGACGGGGGCCACTCTTGGCCCCCTTGGCCTTCTTCTTGGCCTTCTTCTCCGGCGCCTTATAGGGCGCCGGCACCAGCATCTTCGCTAGACGCGGGATGACCAGTTCATTAGGTAGCGGAGCCGGACACTGGATCCGCTTCGCCCTCTCCATCCAGTCCTAAAAAAGCAATAGTAAAAGCTCAGACATCATCCTTGAAACAATTAAGTTGGGGGTACGTCAAAAATAACATACCTCACTGGCGGGGTGTTTACAATCGTGACCGTGGTCTGAATCCGTGGCCGGCGGTTTCTCGTTGCCCTTAAAGAGCAACTTCCAGGCATCTTCATGGGTGGTCTCGAAGAGCCTCACCAGGGTTTGATGCTTCTTCGGATTAAAATCACACAGAGGGCGGCTTCTGCGCTGGCATGGGAGAATCCGGCGAACTAGCATCACCTGGATTACATCGACAAGCTTGACATCCTTGGCTATCATGCTCTGGACGCGCGTCTGCAACGCTATCAGCTCATCGGATGAACACCAGTCCGGACTCTTATCAACCCAGGAGGTGAGTCGCATGGGAGCACCGGAGCGGAATTCGGCAGCCGCGGCCCAGGTAGTGCCGCGGGGTTCTGTGATATAGAACCATTGTCTCTGCCACTCCTTTACTGTCTCCACGAAAGAACCTTTCGGCCAGGAGACGTTGGGTAGCTTGCTCACCATGGCTCCTCCGCACTCCGCGTGTTGGCCATCCACCACCTTCGGCTTCACGTTGAAGACTTTGAGCCATAGCCCGAAATGGGGTTGGATGCGGAGGAAGGCCTCGCACACGACGATGAACGCCGAGATGTTGAGGAAGGAATTCGGGGACAGATCATGGAAATCCATCCCGTAATAATACATTAGCCCGCGGACGAAAGGGTGGAGTGGAAACCCTAGCCCGCAGAAGAAATGGGGGATGAATACTACCCTCTCGGTGGGCTTTGGCGTAGGGACGACCTGTCCCTCGGCCAGCAGACGGTGGGTGATCTCCTTCGCCAAATATCCGGCCGCCCGAAGCTGAGTAATGTCCTCCTCCTTGACGGAGGAGACCATCCACTTATCCTGACCTCCAGATCCAGACATGGTTGCTTGAGTGGAAAGGAGATAAGAACTTGGGCGCTGGAGCTCGAGATTGGAAAGGCGGAGATAGAGAGAGGGCGTGAGAGCGGAAAAGGGAATCCTTACCCCCTTATAAAGGCAGTGAATATTAAACACCTCCTCACTCGCCTTAAGATTCGCCTATTCCCAAGGGCTGTATAAATGGCACGGTTGGGTTACCCATGCCCACATTGATGAGAATCCCGCGATAAGGGGACATGATCTCTGCTTTGACAAGACGTGCCAATGTCAACCGCATCTCAGAACATGGGGCGTCGAACATGGAAGCGGTTTGGAATTATGACCGGACAGACGTGATGTCATGTTGTAAAAAGCTGTCAGCGGATAGAACTGGTGTAAAAATATATTCTCTCTGTGGCTGTGTATGGTGTGTGTGACAGGTTTTGGTTCTATCATCGCATCCGAAGACTATCTTGGAGTTCGGAAGGGGGAACCCGCCTTGCAATGCCGAAGACAATCTGCGCGCCGGACTCCTCGTCATTGAAGCCAGGTGCAGGGGCTACTGAGGGAGTCCTGGACTAAGGGTCCTCGGGTGTCCGGCCTGTTATCCTTGGGCCGGACTGATGGGCTGAGAAGACATGAAGACCGAAGACTATACCCGTGTCCGGATTGGACTCTCCTTGGCGTGGAAGGCAAGCTTGGCGATCAACTATGAAGATTCCTTCCTGTGTAACCGACTCTATGTAAACCCTAGATCCTCCCGGTGTCTATATATACTGGGGGGCATAGTCCGGATAGCAGACATTCATTACCATAGTCATACAGGCTAGGCTTTTAGGGTTTAGCCATTACGATCTCGCGGTAGATCAACTCTTGTAATACTCATATTCATCAAGATCAATCAAGCAGGAAGTAGGGTATTACCTCCATAGAGAGGGCCCGAACCTGGGTAAACATCGTGTCCCCCGTCTCCTGTTACCATCGATCCTAGACGCACAGTTCGGGACCCCCTACCCAATATCCGCCGGTTTTGACACCGACATGGGCTTTGGAGTTATCCAGTTTTGGTTTGAAGTTTGAAAGAACATCATCTATCAGGAGCAAAGCACTAGCAGAGTTCTTTGCGGAGTGGACACCTACCCCGGATGAAGAAGTGCTAGAGACAGTCATCACCGACAAGGAAGCGCCCCAAGAATTGATCATGTACTTTGATGGTGCTTTCTCCCTACAACGTGCAGGAGCTGCCGTACTTCTTGTTGCTCCCACTGGGGAGCACCTCAAGTACGTCGTTCAGATGCATTTTCCTAGTGAAAAGGCTACCAACAACACTTCAGATTATGAAGGGCTCCTTGTCGGGCTCAGAATTGCGACAGAACTGGGAATCAAGAAGTTGATCATCCGTGGAATTCACAACTTGTGGTGAGACAAGTAAACAAGGATTATCAAAGCCCATTGATGGAGGCATACGTCGAGGAAGTGAGAAAGTTGGAGAAGCGCTTTGATGGATTGCAAACAAAGCACATACCCCGTGCAGAAACAGCATTACTGATCATATATCAAAGTGCGCTGCACAAAAATTCCCTGTGGAACACGGGACTTTTGTTCTCCGTCTGACTGAACCTTCCATATCCCCGGCAGCAATGGCTAGAAAGAGGAGGAAACTGGACTCCGGCAAGCCTCTCCCGGCAGAGCTTCCCGAAGCCCCCGGCAGAGAGCTTGGCGGGAACAACTCCCCTTTGATCGGCAAGTTGCACCCTCCTGCCAAACTACCAACCTCTGGGGTTGAGGAGTGTGCTCCCATGAATGAGGAGGTGCTGCTGGTCCTTGTTGCCGAGCCTCAGGATCCAACTTGGGCACGGCACATCGTTCGTTTCCTCCAAACAGGAGAACTTCCCGAAGAGCAAGAAGAAGATGAAAGAGTAGCCCGGGGTGCCAGTATGTATCAGTTCGTTGATGACATGCTGTACAGAAGAAGGCCCAATGGTGTGAAATTGAAGTGCATTTGCCGGGAAGAAGGAAAGGAACTGCTGGCAGAGATACACAAGGGTATGTGCGGCTCCCACATTGGATCAAGGGCCTTGGTTGGGAAAGCTATCCGTCAAGGTTTCTACTGGCCCACAACCCCCCATGATGCAATTGAGCTAGTCACCGAGTGTGAAGCCTGCCAGTTCCACTCCAAGAATATCCATCAGCCTGCTTAAGCTCTCCAAACAATCCCTTTGTCATGGCCATTTTTGGTCCGGGGCCTCAACATCTTGGACCCCTTCTCCTGTGCTGCATGGGGCTTTGAATTCTTGTTCGTTGCCATTGACAAGTTTACAAAGTACCCGGAAGTGGAGCCCGTGAGGAAGGTGACCGCATAGTCACCTATCAAGTTCTTGAAAGGATTGATGTGCCACTTCGGGGTCCCTGCCCGAATCATCACCTACAAATGGCACCCAATTCACAAGCCGCGCCTTCATGCAATACGTTCACGCCCAGGAAGCAAAATCTCATTTGCCTCCGTTTCCCATCCAAGGAGCAACGGACAAGCTGAGAGGGCAAACGCTGAAGTGCTGTGAGGACTCAAGACAAGAACATTCGATAAGCTGCAGAAGTGTGGCAGGCGATGGATCCATGAGCTGCCGGTAGTTCTTTGGTCCCTCCGTACAACACCAAATCGAGCTACCAAGCAGACTCCCTTCTCCCTAGTCTATGGGCAGAAGCAGTTATCCCCACGGAATTCATATACAGATCACCTCGAGTACTTGCCTATGATGAAGTAGCACAAGAATAGCACCGGCGTGACGATGTTGTGCTACTTAAGGAGAACCATCTCTAGGCTGCTATGCGTGATGCACGCTGCCTGCAAGCCCTGCGTCGCTATCATAGCCGCAGGGTTCATGCCCGGAGTTTTGAGGAAGGCGGCCTTGTTCTTAGGCGCGTTCTGTCTACCAAAGGTACAAACAAGTTGACGCCAAAGTGGGAAGGCCCTTACTGGGTAGTACGAGTCACCAGACAGGACGCAGTCCGTTTGGAGACCGGAGATGGCATTCAGATGCAAAAATCATGGAACATTCAGCATCTCCGTAAGTTCTACCCGTAAGGCGCGGCTATCGGGCCCTGCCTGGCAGCCACCCTTTCGTACAAGCTTTGCCAAAGTTGCATGTAACCCTTTGTACAAAGCCAGGTGCAGACCTTGAGAAACAAAGAAATAAACAAAGCACTGGGGGCCCCAAAGAAGATTGCATGCATGCATAAGCATATCATGAGCATAGAATGATCATGTAGATAAGATCGCGTGTGGCATCATTTTCATCTGCATTAAGCTGCAGGGTTCTTACCGTGGACATGGTCCAGATGAAGAGAAGAGAAGACAAGCCTACATTGCAATCCCTAGCGAGCCAAACAGATAAGTCCTTCCTTATCCATGTGTGTTCTGTAAAGTGAAACTTGTGCATATGAAAACCTCGTCACCTTTGAAGCATAGGTGCTCCCATCCTTTGACTTGAACGTTGCTTCTGTCAGGATGGTCACAGTAGCCTTTGACGAAAAAGGTTTGGCGAGGAGCCGGTCCCTCTTAGTGGTTTAATGCCTGGCAGGCCTAGCCCCGTGTCAACGAACTGAGGGTACTGACAGGTTAGCCTGCCGAGGAGAACTTTTTTACTTGAATGCATAGAGGCATTTCACCTCTGCATGGGTACGTTACATGCACAAGTCCTTGGCAAAGCTTGTATTTTTCATTAATATGCTCATAAGCAAGTACGGATCTTACAGAACATGAACATGGGTAAAGAAGATTACACAATTTAGACTAAAGTTTGGCAAGTGCCTACATATTTTTAGATTGAAAAAAGATAAGTGCCCCGTGATGCCTTTGCTCTATCCCTCTCCTCCTCTAAACCGTAGCGGGAGATGAAGAAGATGGAGGGAAGGCCAGGCTGGGATTTGGCACCTCCCCAGGATCAGGATGGCGTCGTTCCCGGGCTAGGAGGAAGAAACCGGAGGGTAGGCGCAAATGGTGACACTGCCGAAGGCCCAGACGGTGATGATGGTGCTGGTGGTGATCACACCATGTCGGAGTGGTTGTCCCCGCTCTTGACACGTCGTGGGTTGCCACCACCTTCCTCATCGCTGTTGCTCAGGGAGGCGCACCCGCCATTGCTCAAGCCCCCGCCGTGGCGGCCAAGATAGACACTGGGCACTTCGGGTGGCTCCATAGAGAGCATGGTCATCTCCTACGACCCGAAGCTTGAAGAATGCCGTCCCCTGAAGAAGCATGCACGGGCACAAGGAACCCGCCTGGATGCAAGATGAGCAATACCTCAAAAGAGGGGATCTGTCGTGCGGTCTCCCTTGGACATCACAAGAGAAGGAAGGATAGGCCACGGTCGACTACCACGCTTTGTGTCCATTATGGACTTTTGCGTGGTGTCACTCGCGTGACCACTCACTAAAATTGGGGCCACAGGTGGCCCGGTGATGAGCGCGCTAGAGTCGCTACCTCCGGCGCTGCCACCGTGCCGCCCGCGTGCCCTCCTGAGGCCCTTTCTATCTACGCTAAGCATCAGGCCACAATCTTAGACCGGGTGCTTTGTGCGAGGACTGGAAGGGGATCCTATCCCATCCAAGGCACAGATGCACCCTCCTTCCCCTCCCCGCGCCATAACAAAGACACGACACCAGAAGGCCGAGTGGGGAGAGATTGTTGTGAGCCTGCACCCCCGCCCACATCCCCTTTTATAGGGGAAATAAGGCTGGGGGCTGATTCCTCGGTGGGTAACCGCCATCCCTCTCCACCAACCCATGAAGACCGGGTCCCTGCCATAACACCCTCTCCCCACCACGCGCCTCTATTACCTACCCCACCCAATGCATGTAGCATACGTGGCAAGGGGAAAAGAACGTGGTGGGAAGGGTGAATTTGCAGTTACTCCCCCGTGTGTTAAAGTCATTCACGGGCCATTACAAAGATGGCCCCACTACAATTGGCATTACGCGACACGCGGGGAAACCGAAATCTGATTCAAGCTCAGATTGATGAAGAAGCAAAGAAGATTTCAAAGGGCAAGCTACCACTACCTTCTCGCGTGTGTACTGGATAGGGCCTACCCCGACAACGCCCGGCAGCGCGTTCAGGCCAGGCCCGGGTGCTCCTGTCGGTGCAATGAACCCCAGGTGTGTTGCTGAGACTGTACATAGGCTTAAGAGCCTGGTTGCAACGTCCAAGACCCAACCAAGCAAGAAGAGATCAGATCTCTAAGAAATCGAAGGGCAGATCAAGAAGACCAAGTCAAGATAAAGAAGCAAGGTACCACTAAGGAAACACCTCCCTTGCCGGGCAGGCATGCCTGGCAAGGTCGAGGTTGCCCCAAAGACAAGTCTCAAGACTGCACCGACACGCCTGCCGGGCATGATGAGGGCGGACTACCCCGCCAAGGCTCCACCGCTCCACCTCACAGCAACGCAAGTCATCGATCAGTGCTGTGTCGAGCTAGGTGGTTGTCATTTGGCACGTGGCAGCCACTTCCTAAGGAAATTTCCTCCAAATGATACCCGTCCAGAGACGTGCCATGTAGGCAGGTGCGAAGGTCGCCAAACAGCCTGGAAAGACTTGCCGGGCTGCGCTACGATGTGACACTAAGCGGCACATTTAATGCGCCCTGTCTTGCCTGCAGAGTTAGGTATGATAGCACTGTTTGCTATCTAATCAGTACACAAATGATTGATTTTCCATTGTGGCGACCCCTTGATCTATAAAAGGAGGGCCGTGGCAACCTTAGAAAGGATTCGGACCTTTGTACACACATACGCGCGTAGCTGCTCTCGCCCCGAGGCGGCCGGGCTAGAGCGCCGCGTCTCCACTATGGTCCCCTCATCGATCCACGAAAGCAGGAGTAGGGTTTTAGGCCTCACGGCGGCCCGAACCTGGGTAAAAAGTGCATGTTTTATTTCTGCTGTGTTGGTCTGCGCCCTTCGCTCTTTGTGCAATGTGCCCTTCCCTGATGCCGAACCACAAGGGGCCGATGGTCCCATAGGTGGCCGTGTTTTCCCATGACAGCGAGTGGCCCTACACTCGGCGCGGACCCGGCGTTCGTCGGCCAAGCGATGGAGCGGAGACGAAGCTGAACCGGAAGGAGGATTCCGACATGCCCCTACCTAGTGCGCCCAATGTTGGATTCAGGGATCCGCAGACCCAAGAAGGTTCGAACTCTAGGGCGTGTGTGAAGATACCCTCCTATGTTAACCTCAAGCTCACCACCTCATGGCCTAGACTCGTTGAGTACACGCAAGCGGCAAAGAAGATGAACACAATAGTTTACCCAGGTTTGGGCCACCTTGTGGTGTAAAACCCTACTCCTGCTTTCTGGTGGATTGGCCTCACGAGGAGGCTGAAGATGAACTAGTACAGTGGATGAACAGCCTCGCGAGGGTTCAGGAAGTGAGGGTGGAATGGACCTGATCCCTCTCTGTGGTGGAGGCTAATCTATATTTATAGTGGCCTTTGTCCTCTTGCCTCGAAACTTAGGCGGGAAGGGATCCCACAACAGCCAATCTGAAAGGGGACAAGTAGTACGTCTTATCCTGACGAAAGGTGGTCTTTGCCTGGAAAGCTTTTGGTCATGACGCAGCAGTGGGCTCGGCGATGATATCCGTCCTACCGAGCTCGTGGTCTTGGTCTTGTTGCACCGGAATGGAAACCTTTGGTGGATTCCTTGGGAATCCGCGTTCGTCCTTGTCTCCTTAGCACCAAAGAGGAAACTATCCTCTCTACACCCGCTGGTGCCTGCCTGGCCTTGGTCATCATGGCTCACATCATCGCAGCCTCATGAGGCTGGGTACCTGCATATAAATCTCTGCTCCTCGGGAGGCAGGCTCCGAGAGCTGCTCCCTCGGGAGGTCTTGGTGTCATCCGCCTCACGAGGCCGGGCGGCCCTCATGAGGGTCTCCTCCTAGGGGGTCTTGTAGTTGGCCATACCAGGCCTTCGATGAGCCTGCGCGCTGGGCCGCAGCCAGGCAGATCTTGGTACCCCCGATCCCTGAATGCCGACACACCCCACATCTGTTGAGGCTCAAGAGAAGATCCAGTCAGCAGCAGCTAAAGCATCTCAGGAGTCCATAGCTCCCAATGCATCCATATCCAACCTCATGTCAAAGAATGATCAGATGACATATCTACTAGAGGCCACCCTGACGATTGAGAGGATTCTGGCCAACATCTCTAAGAACTAGGAGAGTCTAGATCAGATTGTCGAGACAAAGATTCATAATCTTGATGTGAAGATCACAGATGTTTAGTCTGTTGTGGAGAAGCTACACGCAGATGTTGATCCTGCTAGAGTCGTTACAGAAGATAGTGGAGATGAGAGACCTACCACTCAGAGGTTCCAGACTGTACCCATTTGCAGACATAATGACTAGTCACTCTGCACCTGCTGTACTGCTCCAGTGCCACCTCCAGTGTCTCTTCCACTAGTTCAACAGACATGTTCAAAGGCATTGGTCGATGCACTTCTCTCCATGCCATCTACGCACACCGAAGCCACCAGCCAGAAGTCACCTTTAGGAGCTCCGAAGGGTCATGCCTAGAGAGATGTATAGCTCTATGCCTTTTCGAGCCTTTTGGTCTTGTTGCCAAAGGGGGATAAATTGTGTAGATCATTAGGCTTCGAGAGAGAGAGAGAGAGAGAGAGAGTCTCACTTTTGCTCTTTGGTTTTTATCGTGCTACTTGATCATTTGATGCTTGTGAGATACTACGTTTGTCCTTTGTGGTTGATCATACTTTTCTTAATGTGTGCTTAAATACTTATCCCTGCAATGTGTATGATCATTCACTTATGTCTTTGGTGATGCGTGCATGTTATTTCACTCATATCATTTTGTGCGCTCCACCAAGATGTATGTGACATGAAAGGGTGACCCATGATCCTAATAGATTGTGCATTTGCATTCAAACGCAATTTTTTAATAATGCACAAATTTAGGGGGAGCTCTTGCTTATCACATACTTCTCAAAGCGACAATGTATTTCATTCATTTAATCATTTGTCGAAGCCTTGATATATATGTTGTCATCAATTACCAAAAAGGGGGAGATTGAAAGTGCAACTAATCCCCGGGTGGTTTTGGTAATCCATAACAACATATATCTCATTGATCTAATGTCCATTCAAGATAAATATTTCAGGATGTTCAATGATTGGCGTCGCATGACATAGAGATGTGGACCCCTCAAAATGCTAAGGACAAGGATTGGCAAAAGCTCAATAATCGTCATTCTTGTTTAAGTGATCCAAGATCACATTGAGTCCATAGCAAAGCCAATACTATTAAAAGGGGATGAGGCGCTGCCTAATGGTCTACTTGCTAAAAGTGCTTAGTCATATTGCTCCAAAATCCTCAACCACTTTCTCTATCCAAATATGTCAAAACCCTAAACTCCAACTCGGCCCCACCGATGTCTTCCATCTGGAGCCACCGAGTTCATTCTGACCTGGGCACAGCCAAAACCCTAACAGTTCGGTCACACCGATATGGATCTCGGTCCTACCAAGATGGGCTTGCCGAATGTCTGTTGCTTGTTGAAATTATTTCGATCCCACCGAGAATGGAAATCTGTCTCGCCGAGATGGCTTGCCAACTCTCTGTTGCCTTATTACTTCACTTTGGTGCAATCGGTGCCACCGAGACGAGGTTTTCCCTAAGCCCTAGCACATCGGTCACAACGAGTTGTTCCCGTCTGTTGGTGCAACAAACATTCATGTTTGCTGATCGGACTCACGCACAAGCGTGCTGACGATCATACGTCGAAAGCCGATCTTTGTGAGATCAAGGAGAGCATTAAGGAGGACAAGATAGCAGAGGACCACCTTGGGAGGCCTCCCTTGCCGGGCAGGAGAGCCTGGCCGAGTCGAGGCCGCACCCGAGGACAAGTCCAGATTCACCACGGCAGGGTTGCCGGGGCTGCCAAGATCAAACCCCGCCAAACTCCTCCAACAAGGAACCATCACCAAGACGCCACTGCTCCACCTCATCACACCCAAGTCACTAATCCGTGCGGTGTCAGGGTACTAAGTGATACGTCTCTAACGTATCTATAATTTTTTATTGTTCCATGCTATTATATTATCTGGTTTGGATGTTTTGTATGCATTATTATGCTATTTAATATATTATTTGGGACTAACTTATTAACCTACAGCCCAGTGCTAGTTTCTGTTTTTCCCTTGTTTTTAAGTTTTACAGAAAAGGAATATCAAATGGAGTCCAAACGGAACAAAAACTTTACGATAATTTTTCTTGGACCAGAAGACACACGTAGGACTTGGAGATGAAGTCAGAGGAGTCCCGAGGCAGCCACAAGCCTCAGGGGCGCGCCCTAGGGGGGGCGCGCCCTGAGGGCTTGTGGGCCCCTCGGAGCTCCTCTAACCCTAATCTTTGGCCTATAAATTGAGACATATTCCCAAAACAATAGAAACGTCCACCAAAATACGTTTCCACCGCCGCTAGCCTCTATTTCTGTGAGATCCCATCTTGGGGCCTTTTCCGGCATCCTGTCGAATGGGGATAAGATCACTGAGGGCATCTACATCAACTCTATTGCCCTACCGATGAAGCGTGAGTAGTTTACCACAGACCTACGGGTCCATAGCTAGTAGCTAGTGGCTTCTTCTCTCTTTGATCTTCAATACAATGTTCTCCTCGATGTTCTTGGAGTTCTATCTGATGTAATATTCTTTTGCGGTGTGTTTGCCGAGATCCGTTGAATTGTGGATTTATGATCAGATTATCTATGAATATTATTTGAGTCTTTACTGAATTCTTATATGCATGATTTGATATTCTTTGCATTTCTCTTCTAATTATCGGTTTGGTTTGGCCAACTAGATTGGTTTTTCTTGCAATGGTTGAGGTGCTTAGTTTTGGGTTCAATCTTGCGGTGTCCTCACCCAATGACAAAGTAGGGGTAGCGAGGCACATATTGTTTTGTTGCATCAAGGGTAACAAGATGGGGTTTTCATCATATTGCTTGAGTTTATCCCTTTACATCATGTCATCTTACTTAAGGCGTTACTCCGTTCATATGAATTTAATACTCTACATGCAAGCTGGATAACGGTCGATGTGTGGAGTAATAGTAGTAGATGCAGGCAGGAGTCAGTCTACTTGACACGGACGTGATGCCTATATTCATTATCATTGCCTTGGATATCGTCATAACTTTGCGCTTTTCTATCAATTGCTAGACAGTAATTTGTTCACCCACCGTATTATTTTCCTTCAAGAGAGAAGCCTATAGTAAAACCTATGGCCCCCGGGTCTATTTCCATTATATATTTTCAGATCTATAAACCAAAAAACCCAAAAATACCTTGCTGCAATTTATTTACTTTTATTTTGTTTTACGTTTTAGTAATCTTTTATATCTATCTCTACCAGATCTCATCCTTGCAAGTGATCATGAACGGATTGACAACCCCTTTATCGCGTTGGGTGCTATTGTTTGATTGTTTGTGTAGGTGCATAGATTGGAGACTTGCATGTATCTCCGATTGGATTGATACCTTGGTTCTTAACTGAGGGAAATACTTATCTCTACTTTGCTGCATCACCCTTTCCTCTTCAAGGGAAAAACCAATGCAAGCTCAAGAAGTAGCAGGAAGTATTTCTGGTGCCGTTGCCGGGGAGATCTACATCAAGCCTACCAAGTACCCACCATAAACTCTCGTATCTTGCATTACATTATTTTCCATTTGCCTCTCGTTTTCCTCTCCCCCACTTCTAAAACGTTTTTAGAAAAACACAAAAAGATTTGCCTTTATATTCGCTCTTCTTCCATTCGTCTTTTCGTTCGCTTTTTGGTTGCTCATGTGTTAGATTGCTTGCTTTGTCATGATGTGTCAAGAAAATACCAAGTTGTGTGACTTTTCCAATACTAATAATAATGATTTTATTAGTACTCCGATTGCTCCCACCACTAGTGCGAAACCTTATGAAATTAATGTTGCTTTGCTGAATCTTGTTATTAAAGATCAATTTTCCGGCCTTCCTAGTGAAGATGTCGCATCCCATCTAAATACTTTCATTGAGTTGTGTGATATGCAAAAGAAGAAAGATGTGGATAATAATATTGTCAAATTGAATCTATTTCCGTTCTCACTACGAAATCGCACTAAAACTTGGTTTTCATCTTTGCCTAAAACAAGTATTGATTCATGGAATAAGTGTAAATATGCTTTTATTTCCAAGTACTTTCCTACCGCTAAGATCATCTCCCTTAGGAACAATATTATGAATTTTAAGCAACTTGATCATGAACATGTTGCACAATCTTGGGAGAGGTTGAAATTGATGATAAGAAATTTCCCTACTCATAGTTTAAGTTTATGGATGATCATACAACATTTTTATGCCGGATTGAATTTTGCATCTAGAAATCTTTTAGATTCCGCCGCGGGAGGTACTTCTATGGAAATTAATTTGGGAAAAGCTACTAAACTCCTAGATAATATTATGGCTAATTGTTCGCAATGGCATACCGAAAGATCTTCCAGGGCCCCCAGATCGGAAAGTGCGGGCAGACATGTCCGTCAACCCCATCCCTCCGCTCAACAACAGCTTCCTCGCCATTGCTGAGGTGAGCCGCTTCGCCCCCCTGCATCTTCGTGAGGGGCTCAGGGAAACCATTGAAGGACTGCTTCATGAGGCTGGATTGCACAATACGGAAGCTTCGGACCATCCTCTTGGTCTTGGTATGTTTGTGTTCAACAACTCCTTTGTGCGTGATATGGTTGTCAACACAACTTTCCAGTTAGATGATGAAGACTTGGTGATCTCCTTTGTCTGCCATAACGCTGCTTTGAATATGCGGAAGACCACTTATGGCCCGCCAGGTTGGCTCATGTACATTGGTTTTCCTGATGACTATCAGACCGAGTTCTATCTGCAGAGATCGGTTCATGATTATGGCAGGCTTGTTTCATGGAACAATCCTAATCTGGATCGCAGGGTAGTGCTAATTAAAGTTCAGGTTATTCATATGCGTTTGATTCCTAAAAGTATTGTTGTCCGTCAACTTGGCGGTGACCGTGATTGCTGGACTATTCCTGTGTACATCCTAAGAGGCGCTGATTGGAATGCGCATGACCCCGAGGTTCCGCCTGCGGACGAGGAGCCGCCTCCAGCCAGTGGGATTCCCCATCCTATGTTTGGGGATGGCGTGACTGCGGAACAGATCTACCAATAGCAGCTTCAAAATTGGCTCATTTAGAATGGTATTGGAGATGAACACGCACCTCAAAATGCTGAGCAGCGGGAGGAAGATCACCATGCTCAGTGGGATGCTTGGCCTGAACCACCTATCCCTCAGATGCCGGCTGCGTTGGTTAAGTTCCAGGCCTGGTTGGCCGCCCAGGGCCTGCGGGTGTAGGATGGTATTTTGCCGAAGGATAACACTACTGACAGTCTGAACTCGGCCTGGATTGATTCTAGTTCCACCGCTAGCACTTTGGGCTCGTCGATCTCTGACCACTCTGAGCATAGCACTGTTCTGTTTATCCCACCTCTCAGGCACTCCAGCATTTCAGTTGACGTTGTTGTCTCAGCCTCTACAATGCAAGTCAGCATCTCCGTTGAAGGCACTGATCTGGCCAATGTTCTTATCCATGGGGTTGTCCCTAGAAACATCTTTACTGCTCATCTCTCAAGGGCTCTCCTGAATATTATTGCTTCTTTTGGTCCCTGGAGTGAGGGCTATGGGTTGCCTCCGGTTTGTGTTCAAGTTTCTGCCCCAATGATTTGCCTGGAGATCGCTAATGAGTCTGATGCAGTGTCTATCCAATTCTCCTCCCGCATCATTTCCCGTGCACCTACTGTGACTGCACTCACCATCACTGAGCTTGAGGATGAGCTAGAGGACGGTGAGATCCTTCTTGAGAACCATAGTTTGGTGGAGGACCCTGTTTCAGTTCCCATGTTGGAGTCTTCTGCAGATCCCATGTTGGAGTCCTCTACTAATCAGACCCAGGCGCTCGTGGTATCACAGAATGATCATCTCATGGTGGATAACCTTGCTTCTCCGATGCCATCTACTGAATCACCAGCTGATGAGGGTTTTTCCTTGGTGCACCCAATCAATTCAAGTGTTGGGCCCAGTTTTTCTTCTGAACACACAAATGAGCCTGCCTCTAACTTAGGCTTGGCCCAAGTGCTATCTGCTATTATTGGGCCACCTACTGCCCGTGGTCGTCGCTCCAAGGCCCACGCCCCTTTGCTAACTACTGAAGTTCGTCGCAGCACCAGATCAACCAGATATGATGGATTCAGAGTCCCCTCCCTCTCCGAGACGCGCACCACTGTTTCCAAGGTCAAGCCTAGGTTGATCCCCTCCGCGGCTCAGAGCTCCTCATCTAGAGGGACCGAGATTCCGCCTCCTACTCCAATTCCCACCCTGCAAGACATTGGTGATCTCCGCTGTGCTATCCCTCAACAAGAGCTGTCTTAAGCTATGCTGCTCTCTGAAGACGAGGAAGCCACCCAGCCTGAAGATGCATCTACGCTAGTGGCTCCTGCCAAGGATGACTCTGCTTGCTCAGCTTGAACTTCTTCAGCTCCATGCCCCTTTTGCATAATTGGAACGTCTTGTGTTGGAAAGTTCGCGGGCTAAATTTGGATAAAAAACTTTTAGCTCTTTCAATGCGATCTCTACCAGTGGTTGCTCGATAGTTTGTCTTCAGGAAACGAAAAAACCGTTTATCGATCTTGCGTTTATTAAGACCTGCTGTCCTAAACGATTTGATAAGTTTGCTTTTGTCCCATCTCGAGGGGCCTCAGGTGGCATTCTCACTACTTGGAACAACTCCATTTTTTCTGGTGATGTAATCCTTTCTGAGGAGTTTGTGTTAGCTGTCCGTTTTACCAGGACCCTCTCGGCTCAATCATGGACTATGTATAAGATATATGGTCCTTGTACTGGCCCTGAACGTCACAGCTACACCTCTTGGCTTTATGATTTGGACATACAACCAACTAAAGATTGCCTCCTTCTCGGGGATTTCAATTATATTCGTGGACCTGAAAATTGAAACAAGCCTGGGGGAGATCTAAATGACATGGCGACCTTCAATGATATCATTAGAAAACATAACCTCATTGAATTGCCACTCAAAGGGAGGGCCTACACTTGGAGTAACATGCAGCAGGACCCCCTCCTTGAGCAACTAGACTGGTTTCTCACCTCTCTCAATTGGACTCACACATACCCCAATACCCTCGTTAAACCCTTATGCAAACCGGTCTCTGATCATACCCCCTTTGTGGTTAGCATTGAAACAAAACTACCTTGGGCAAAACTCTTTATTTTCGAGTCCTACTAGCTTCTCCACCCAGGTTTCATGGATCTGGTAAGGACAACTTGGAACAAACCCGTTCGAGCCACCAACGCTGCCACAATCCTCTGCAAAAAATTCAAGGTCTTGCGTCAAGCCCTAAAAGCTTGGAGTAAAAACATCTCGCGACTAACCATCACCATTGAGAACTCTAACCAAGCATTGGGCCACATTGATGAACTAGAAAACCACAGGCCGTTGACAATCCCAAAGAGCAACTTCCGAAAGAACACCAAATTGAGACCACAGGCTATTGAGACTGCTAGACTATCAAAAAAACATTGGAAAAAATGCTGTACTATCCACTGGGTCAAGTTTGGGGACGAGAACACCAAATTTTTTCAAGCCGTGGCTACGGAGAGATATCGCAAAAATAATATCACCAACCTTCAGACCGCTGATGGACTTTTTGTGGATGATCATACGGGCAAAGAGGCCCTCCTCTTCCAGGCTTACACAGAGAGGTTGGGTACCTCCACTCCCACCAACATGAAGTTTGACCTGCCCAACTTGCTCCGCCCTAATGTGAACCTCGATCATCTTACCACGCCATTCACCACCGAGGAAATTGACAGGGTTATTCTTGAGATGCTTGCGGACCGAGCTCCTGGCCCTAATGATTTTAGTGCGCTCTTCCTCAAAGCATGCTGGCCCCTCATCAAATCAGATTTGTACACGCTGTGTGATCAATTTTATGAAGGTACACTTAATCTGCAGAGCATCAATGATGGCCTCATCACCCTCATACCAAAGAATAGATCTCCGGCAACTGTTGACGTATACCGACCAATCACTCTATTTAATTGTTGCCTCAAACTCATCACCAAACTCCTTGCCAATAGGTTGCAACAAGTGATCCTGAAGAACGTTCACTGAAAGCAATATGGCTTCATCAAGGGTAGATCAATCCAAGATTGCCTGGCTTGGTCATTCCAATACATTCACCAGTGCCAAGCCACTAAAACACAAATTGTCCTCCTAAAGGAAGACTTTGCCAAAGCCTTCGATACCATAGAACATGAGCCAAATGATCAACATTATGAAACACATGGGATTTAATGACAAATGGCTTTCTTGGATCAGATGCATCTTATCCTTGGGGCGATCCTCAATACTCTTAAATGGAGTCCCTGGCCGACAATTTGGTTGCCGTCGGGGTGTCCGACAAGGGGACTCCCTCTCCCCGTTGATCTTTGTGCTCGCGGCTGACTTATTGTAATCTGCCATAAATGAGGCGTATCAGAATGGTTTGACTCAGCTGCCCTTCCCCAGCACCTATGACATGGACTATCCAATAACGCAATACGCAGACGACACACTCCTTCTCATGCCAGCATGTACACGCTAAGCTGCGGTCATCAAAGGGATTCTCGTGGACTATGCTGAATCAATTGGACTAAAGATAAACTTTCAGAAATCAACACTTATACCCATCAATGAGGATGAGGAGCTTACAGCTAGCATGGCAGCTATCTTTGAATGCTCGGTTGGCACATGATGACTCCCTAGTAGTGGCGCCAGAAAGTTCCTGTCTGCTAGAACTACGTCGGTATTTCCCCAAAGAGGAAGGGATGATGTAGCACAGTGACGGTAGGTATTTCCCTCAGTGATGATACCAAGGTTATCGAACCAGTAGGAGAACCAAGCAACACAACGTAAACAACCCCTACACAAAGATAACAAATCCTCGCAACCCGACGTGTTAAAGTGTGTCGGCATCCTGGGAACGAGGGTCCCCAGACTTGCCTGCCTGTGGCCCATGGCGTGGCTCCACCAACGGCCTGGT
>JAAAWM010010217.1:0-35876 GCA_036873465.1 Thinopyrum obtusiflorum
GATTCATCAAAATAAGCAAACAACACAATGAAAACAGAATCTGTCAAAAACATAACAGTCTGCAGTAATATGTATCAAACGTATACTTCTGGAACTCCAAAAATTCTTAAATAAATTGGTGGACGTGAGGAATTTATCTATTAATCAGCTGCAAAAAGAATCAACCTAAAAGCACTCCCAGTAAAACATGGCAGCTAATCTCGTGAGCGCAAAAATTTCTGTTTTTTACAGCAAGATCTCAAAGACTTCGCCCAAGTCTTACCAAAGGTTCTACTTGGCACAAACACTAACTAAAACATAAAACCACATCTAACCAGAGGCTATATGAATATTTATTACTAAACAGGAGCAAAAAGCAAAGAACAAAAGTAAAATTGGGTTGCCTCCCAACAAGCGCTAACGTTTAACGCCCCTAGCTAGGCATGATGATTTCAATGATGCTCACATAAAAGATAAGAATTGAAACATAAAGAGAGCATCATGAAGAATATGACTAGCACATTTAAGTCTAACCCACTTCCTATGCATAGGGATTTTGTGAGCAAACAACTTATGGGAACAATAGTCAACTAGCATAGGAAGGCAAAACAAGCATAACTTCAAAACTTTAAGCACATAGAGAGGAAACTTGATATTATTGCAATTCCTACAAGCATATATTCCTCCCTCATAATAATTTTCAGTAGCATCATGAATAAATTCAACAATATAACTATCACATAAAGCATTCTATTCATGAGCCACACACTACTGGAATCAGCTTCTTTGCCGTCCGCCATGGCGGACGGCAAAGGCACAGATCCCGGACGGCAAAGGCCTTTGCCGTCGGCCAGCAGACGGCAAAACGTCCGGCTGAACGAGCGACGGCAAAGGGCACTTTGCCGTCTGCTGGCGGACGGCAAAGGTCATGGCTCTTTGCCGTCTGCTGGCAGACGGCAAAGATCCAGCAGACGGCAAAGACTGGATCTTTGCCGTCTGCTAGCAGACGGCAAAGAGCCATGACCTTTGCCCCCCCCCCCCCCCCCCCCCCCCCCCCCCCCCCCCCCCCCCCCCCCCCCCCCCCCCCCCCCCCCCCCCCCCCCCCCCCCCCCCCCCCCCCCCCCCCCCCCCCCCCCCCCCCCCCCCCCCCCCCCCCCCCCCCCCCCCCCCCCCCCCCCCCCCCCCCCCCCCCCCCCCCCCCCCCCCCCCCCCCCCCCCCCCCCCCCCCCCCCCCCCCCCCCCCCCCCCCCCCCCCCCCCCCCCCCCCCCCCCCCCCCCCCCCCCCCCCCCCCCCCCCCCCCCCCCCCCCCCCCCCCCCCCCCCCCCCCCCCCCCCCCCCCCCCCCCCCCCCCCCCCCCCCCCCCCCCCCCCCCCCCCCCCCCCCCCCCCCCCCCCCCCCCCCCCCCCCCCCCCCCCCCCCCCCCCCCCCCCCCCCCCCCCCCCCCCCCCCCCCCCCCCCCCCCCCCCCCCCCCCCCCCCCCCCCCCCCCCCCCCCCCCCCCCCCCCCCCCCCCCCCCCCCCCCCCCCCCCCCCCCCCCCCCCCCCCCCCCCCCCCCCCCCCCCCCCCCCCCCCCCCCCCCCCCCCCCCCCCCCCCCCCCCCCCCCCCCCCCCCCCCCCCCCCCCCCCCCCCCCCCCCCCCCCCCCCCCCCCCCCCCCCCCCCCCCCCCCCCCCCCCCCCCCCCCCCCCCCCCCCCCCCCCCCCCCCCCCCCCCCCCCCCCCCCCCCCCCCCCCCCCCCCCCCCCCCCCCCCCCCCCCCCCCCCCCCCCCCCCCCCCCCCCCCCCCCCCCCCCCCCCCCCCCCCCCCCCCCCCCCCCCCCCCCCCCCCCCCCCCCCCCCCCCCCCCCCCCCCCCCCCCCCCCCCCCCCCCCCCCCCCCCCCCCCCCCCCCCCCCCCCCCCCCCCCCCCCCCCCCCCCCCCCCCCCCCCCCCCCCCCCCCCCCCCCCCCCCCCCCCCCCCCCCCCCCCCCCCCCCCCCCCCCCCCCCCCCCCCCCCCCCCCCCCCCCCCCCCCCCCCCCCCCCCCCCCCCCCCCCCCCCCCCCCCCCCCCCCCCCCCCCCCCCCCCCCCCCCCCCCCCCCCCCCCCCCCCCCCCCCCCCCCCCCCCCCCCCCCCCCCCCCCCCCCCCCCCCCCCCCCCCCCCCCCCCCCCCCCCCCCCCCCCCCCCCCCCCCCCCCCCCCCCCCCCCCCCCCCCCCCCCCCCCCCCCCCCCCCCCCCCCCCCCCCCCCCCCCCCCCCCCCCCCCCCCCCCCCCCCCCCCCCCCCCCCCCCCCCCCCCCCCCCCCCCCCCCCCCCCCCCCCCCCCCCCCCCCCCCCCCCCCCCCCCCCCCCCCCCCCCCCCCCCCCCCCCCCCCCCCCCCCCCCCCCCCCCCCCCCCCCCCCCCCCCCCCCCCCCCCCCCCCCCCCCCCCCCCCCCCCCCCCCCCCCCCCCCCCCCCCCCCCCCCCCCCCCCCCCCCCCCCCCCCCCCCCCCCCCCCCCCCCCCCCCCCCCCCCCCCCCCCCCCCCCCCCCCCCCCCCCCCCCCCCCCCCCCCCCCCCCCCCCCCCCCCCCCCCATAAGATCCAACTATAATAGCAAAGCTCGCGATACATCAAGATCGTGCCGAATTAAGAACACGAGAGAGAGAGATCAAACGCATAGCTACTGGTACATACCCTCAGCCCCGAGGGCAAACTACTCCCTCCTCATCATGGAGAACGCCGGGATGATGAAGAGGGCCACCGGAGAGGGATTCCCCCCTCCGGCAGGGTGCCGGAACGGGTCTAGATTGGTTTTCGGTGGCTACGGAGGCTTGCGGCGGCGGAACTCCCGATCTAGGTTTCTTTCTGGAAGTTTGGGTATATATAAGAGGTGTTGGAGTCGGGAACAAGTCAGGGGGTCCCCGAGGCGGCCACTAGGTAGGGGGGCACCCAGGGGGTAGGGCGCGCCCCCCACCCTCGTGGTGGCCTCGGGACTCTTCTGGCCCACCTCCGGTACTCCGTGGGCTTCTTCTGGTCCAAAAATAGTCTCCGTCAAATTTCAGGTCAATTGGACTCCGTTTGGTTTTCCTTTTCTGCGATACTCAAAAAAAGGAAAAAAGAGAAACTGGCACTGGGCTCTAGGTTAATAGGTTAGTCCCAAAAATCATATAAAATAGCATATAAATGCATATAAAACATCCTAGATGGATAATATAATAGCATGGAACAATCAAAAATTATAGATACGTTGGAGACGTATCAAGCATCCCAAGCTTAATTCCTGCTCGTCCTCGAGTAGGTAAATGATAAAAACAGATTTTTTGATGTGGAATGCTACCTAACATATTTTTCAATGTAATTTTCTTTATTGTGGCATGAATATTCAGATCCATAAGATTCAAGACAAAAGTTTAATATTGACATAAAAATAACAATACTTCAAGCATACTAACCAAGCAATTATGTCTTCTCAAAATAACATAGCCCCCCCCCCCCCCCCCCCCCCCCCCCCCCCCCCCCCCCCCCCCCCCCCCCCCCCCCCCCCCCCCCCCCCCCCCCCCCCCCCCCCCCCCCCCCCCCCCCCCCCCCCCCCCCCCCCCCCCCCCCCCCCCCCCCCCCCCCCCCCCCCCCCCCCCCCCCCCCCCCCCCCCCCCCCCCCCCCCCCCCCCCCCCCCCCCCCCCCCCCCCCCCCCCCCCCCCCCCCCCCCCCCCCCCCCCCCCCCCCCCCCCCCCCTACCTCTCAAAATTATTTTCATCTCTGTTTTAGCTTCGAGCTGTGGCACCTCTGCAAATCCCTGCTTCCCTCTGCGAAGGGCCTATCTTTTACTTTTATGCAAGAGTTAGTAGTATTCCTTCTCATTCCAACCTACTTTTTAGTTGGCAAGCATCATGTGGTGGAGAAAGATCTAAGCATATATGGCCATTCAAATATATTTGATCATGAATTATTATTGTTGACAATTATCTATATGATAAATAAGTTGGGAGGCGAAACATTAAGCCCCTATCTTTCTCTGTGTTCGATGGATGCTATTTGTTCTAAAAATATGCTTTGAGTGGTAGCAATCATGGAAGACTATATGATAGTTGAGTATGTGGGATTTGCTAAATCAAAGCTCTTACATAGACCCTTCCTGAAAATAAGATGAATTGCAATTGTTTGATGACTGAGAACTGTTTGTTAGTTTTCAAGAAAGTTTATGATCTATACTTTAACATGTGAATCGCTTGTTACTTGATCATCAGAAGCTTTATGATATGAGCTACTGTTATGACATATAATGATGCTAGAAAAGGTGATTGAAATTATCATTGATCAAACTTGTGCACCTGCTAGCATTCACACTTCATAAATTATTTCTTTTATCATTTAACTACTCGAGGACGAGCATGAATTAAGCTTGGGGATGCTGATACATCTCCAACGTGTCTATAATTTATGAAGTATTCATGCTATTATATTATCCTTCTAGGATGTTTATATGCATTTATAAGCTATTTTATATGATTTTTGGGACTAACCTATTAACCTAGAGCCCAGTGCCAGTTTCTGTTTTTTTCCTTGTTTTTGAGTTTTACAGAAAAGGAATACCAAACGGAGTCCAATTGACGTGCCAATTTTTGACGATTTTTTATGGACCGAAAGAAGACCCCGGAGCAAAAGAGTTGGGCCAGAAGAGTCCCGGGCTGCCCACGAGGGTGGGGGGCGCGCCCACCCCCCTGGGCGTGGGCCCCTGCCTCGTGGACAACCCGGAGACCCCCCTGACGTGAGACCTACGCCAAAAAATCCTATAAATACTGAAACCTCCAGAAATAAACCTAGATCGGGAGTTCCGCCGCCTCAAGCCTCTGTAGCCACCAAAAACCAATCGTGACCCTGTTCCGGCACCCTGCCGGAGGGGGGATGCCTCACCGGTGGCCATCTTCATCATCCCGGCGCTCTCCATGACGAGGAGGGAGTAGTTCACCCTCGGGGCTGAGGGTATGTACCAGTAGCTATGTGTTTGATCTCTCTCTCTCGTGTTCTTGATTTGGAACGATCTTGATGTATCGCGAGCTTTGCTATTATAGTTGGATCTTATGATGTTTCTCCCCCTCTACTCTCTTGTAATGGATTGAGTTTTCTCTTCGAAGTTATCTTATCAGATTGAGTCTTTAAGGATTTGAGAACACTTGATGTATGTCCCCCCCCCCCCCCCCCCCCCCCCCCCCCCCCCCCCCCCCCCCCCCCCCCCCCCCCCCCCCCCCCCCCCCCCCCCCCCCCCCCCCCCCCCCCCCCCCCCCCCCCCCCCCCCCCCCCCCCCCCCCCCCCCCCCCCCCCCCCCCCCCCCCCCCCCCCCCCCCCCCCCTTCAGAGATTTTTCTTTATACTTGTGTAATAATTTCTCTAGATCATCTCTATCCTTACAAGCAAGAATATCTCTAGTTGTTTCTTCACTCATAACATAACCTTACGGTACCTTAGGCAATTCATATCTAGGAGGGATAGTTCTAGCAGGTGTTTCAGGAGATTCAGTTTCAAGCTCATCATCAGATTCAACAACATCATGTTGTATTACTCTAGCAATTTGTTCATCAAGAAATTCACCAAGTGGCACATCATCATTATCAGGCAAGGTACTAGCATCATCATAAGCATCATTCATAGTAGAAGTAGCATCATCTATAACTTGCGACATATCAGAATTAATAGCATGTGGTGGTGTTGCAAGTTTACTCATAACAGAAGGTGAATCTAAAGCAGAACTGGATAGCAGTTTCTTACCTCCCCTCGTACTTGAGGGAAATATCTTAGTCTTAGGATCCTTCAGATTCTTCATAGTGATAATATGATAATAATCCCAAGTGACTCAACAAATATAGCTATGCTCCCCGGCAACGGCGCCAGAAAAAGGTCTTGATAACCCACAAGTATAGGGGATCGCAACAGTTTTCGGGGGTAGAGTATTCAACCCAAATTTATAGATTCGACACAAGGGGAGCCAAAGAATATTTGAAGGTATTAGCAGCTGAGTTGTCAATTCAACCACACCTGGAGATTAATTATCTGCAGCAAAGTGATCAGTAGCAAAGTAGTTTGATAGTTTTGATAGTAGTGACAGCAGCAATAGTAACATTAACAGTGATAGCAGTAATTTTGTAGCAAGTGTAACAGTGTTGATAGGAGTAGTAACTTAGCAAGAACAATATAAGATAAATTCGTAGGCATTGGATCGGTGACTTGTTGGATGATATTCGTCATGAGATAGTTATAACCTAGGGCGATACGGCACTAGCTCCAGTTCGTCAATATAATGTAGGCATGTATTCCGTAAATAGTCATCCCCCCCCCCCCCCCCCCCCCCCCCCCCCCCCCCCCCCCCCCCCCCCCCCCCCCCCCCCCCCCCCCCCCCCCCCCCCCCCCCCCCCCCCCCCCCCCCCCCCCCCCCCCCCCCCCCCCCCCCCCCCCCCCCCCCCCCCCCCCCCCCCCCCCCCCCCCCCCCCCCCCCCCCCCCCCCCCCCCCCCCCCCCCCCCCCCCCCCCCCCCCCCCCCCCCCCCCCCCCCCCCCCCCCCCCCCCCCCCCCCCCCCCCCCCCCCCCCCCCCCCCCCCCCCCCCCCCCCCCCCCCCCCCCCCCCCCCCCCCCCCCCCCCCCCCCCCCCCCCCCCCCCCCCCCCCCCCCCCCCCCCCCCCCCCCCCCCCCCCCCCCCCCCCCCCCCCCCCCCCCCCCCCCCCCCCCCCCCCCCCCCCCCCCCCCCCCCCCCCCCCCCCCCCCCCCCCCCCCCCCCCCCCCCCCCCCCCCCCCCCCCCCCCCCCCCCCCCCCCCCCCCCCCCCCCCCCCCCCCCCCCCTTGGTGATGACGAAGAACGAAGATCCCCCTCTCCGGAGCCCCAAACAGACTCCGGATCTGCCCTCCCGAGGAAGAACAGGGCTTGGCAGCGGCTCCATCTCGTGGATGCGATAATTCTTTCTCCCTGATTTTTTTCTAGAAAATAGAATTTTATAGCGTCGGTTTCAGGGTCAGCAGGGCCACCAGGTGGGGACAACCCACCTGGGCGTGCCTGGTGAGGGGGGCGCGCCCTGGTGGGTTGTGCCCACCCATGTGCCCCCTTCGGTAGGTCTTGGCTCCAGAAATTCTCTTATTTGATATAAAAAATCCTCGCAAAGTTTTGTTCCATTCCGAGAACTTTTATTTCTGAACAAAAACAACACCATGGTAGTTCTGCTGAAAACAACGTCAGTCTGGGGTTAGTTTCCTTCAAATCATGCAAATTAGAGTCCAAAACAAGAGGAAAAGCGTTAGGAAAATTAGATACGTTGGAGACGCATCAGAGACTGCGTCGGTGAAGCGCTCCTGATGCGGTGGAAGTCGGTGTCTGTGAGGCACGTCAGTTGTGGCAGCGGACGTTGTCGGTGGACCACCCGGTGCGGTGGACGAGGGCGTAGATGAGGTAGCTCTGGTGCGGTGGTGAAGCGCAACCGTCGTCTTTGTCGCCGTCGTCCGGCACAGAGGTGGGGAAAGAGACGAGACGAGGGGCGCTTCAAACTTTGCTTGGGTTGGCGGCCAATTAGGGATTTGAGCAATCTGGGCGCGGAAGGGGACGGTGGAGAAGGGAGATTTTGCAGGGCTGGAATTGGGGCCGCCAGATATTTCAATCCGAAACGTGGAAGCGCGAACTTATTTTGTCGTCGTTCTTTTTTTTTGGGGTGGAGGGGGGAGGGAGGGAGGGGGGTGGGTGGCTGGCTGTTAAGCGTCCGTACGACACACGCGACCACCATGACACGACCCTGGTCTGCCTGGTGTGCCTACATTTGAGAATGCAAACGAATCTTCTTTCATTTGCAAACGAATCTGTATGTATTGGGGGGGGGGGGGGGGGGGGGGGGGGGGGGGGGGGGGGGGGGGGGGGGGGGGGGGGGGGGGGGGGGGGGGGGGGGGGGGGGGGGGGGGGGGGGGGGGGGGGGGGGGGGGGGGGGGGGGGGGGGGGGGGGGGGGGGGGGGGGGGGGGGGGGGGGGGGGGGGGGGGGGGGGGGGGGGGGGGGGGGGGGGGGGGGGGGGGGGGGGGGGGGGGGGGGGGGGGGGGGGGGGGGGGGGGGGGGGGGGGGGGGGGGGGGGGGGGGGGGGGGGGGGGGGGGGGGGGGGGGGGGGGGGGGGGGGGGGGGGGGGGGGGGGGGGGGGGGGGGGGGGGGGGGGGGGGGGGGGGGGGGGGGGGGGGGGGGGGGGGGGGGGGGGGGGGGGGGGGGGGGGGGGGGGGGGGGGGGGGGGGGGGGGGGGGGGGGGGGGGGGGGGGGGGGGGGGGGGGGGGGGGGGGGGGGGGGGGGGGGGGGGGGGGGGGGGGGGGGGGGGGGGGGGGGGGGGGGGGGGGGGGGGGGGGGGGGGGGGGGGGGGGGGGGGGGGGGGGGGGGGGGGGGGGGGGGGGGGGGGGGGGGGGGGGGGGGGGGGGGGGGGGGGGGGGGGGGGGGGGGGGGGGGGGGGGGGGGGGGGGGGGGGGGGGGGGGGGGGGGGGGGGGGGGGGGGGGGGGGGGGGGGGGGGGGGGGGGGGGGGGGGGGGGGGGGGGGGGGGGGGGGGGGGGGGGGGGGGGGGGGGGGGGGGGGGGGGGGGGGGGGGGGGGGGGGGGGGGGGGGGGGGGGGGGGGGGGGGGGGGGGGGGGGGGGGGGGGGGGGGGGGGGGGGGGGGGGGGGGGGGGGGGGGGGGGGGGGGGGGGGGGGGGGGGGGGGGGGGGGGGGGGGGGGGGGGGGGGGGGGGGGGGGGGGGGGGGGGGGGGGGGGGGGGGGGGGGGGGGGGGGGGGGGGGGGGGGGGGGGGGGGGGGGGGGGGGGGGGGGGGGGGGGGGGGGGGGGGGGGGGGGGGGGGGGGGGGGGGGGGGGGGGGGGGGGGGGGGGGGGGGGGGGGGGGGGGGGGGGGGGGGGGGGGGGGGGGGGGGGGGGGGGGGGGGGGGGGGGGGGGGGGGGGGGGGGGGGGGGGGGGGGGGGGGGGGGGGGGGGGGGGGGGGGGGGGGGGGGGGGGGGGGGGGGGGGGGGGGGGGGGGGGGGGGGGGGGGGGGGGGGGGGGGGGGGGGGGGGGGGGGGGGGGGGGGGGGGGGGGGGGGGGGGGGGGGGGGGGGGGGGGGGGGGGGGGGGGGGGGGGGGGGGGGGGGGGGGGGGGGGGGGGGGGGGGGGGGGGGGGGGGGGGGGGGGGGGGGGGGGGGGGGGGGGGGGGGGGGGGGGGGGGGGGGGGGGGGGGGGGGGGGGGGGGGGGGGGGGGGGGGGGGGGGGGGGGGGGGGGGGGGGGGGGGGGGGGGGGGGGGGGGGGGGGGGGGGGGGGGGGGGGGGGGGGGGGGGGGGGGGGGGGGGGGGGGGGGGGGGGGGGGGGGGGGGGGGGGGGGGGGGGGGGGGGGGGGGGGGGGGGGGGGGGGGGGGGGGGGGGGGGGGGGGGGGGGGGGGGGGGGGGGGGGGGGGGGGGGGGGGGGGGGGGGGGGGGGGGGGGGGGGGGGGGGGGGGGGGGGGGGGGGGGGGGGGGGGGGGGGGGGGGGGGGGGGGGGGGGGGGGGGGGGGGGGGGGGGGGGGGGGGGGGGGGGGGGGGGGGGGGGGGGGGGGGGGGGGGGGGGGGGGGGGGGGGGGGGGGGGGGGGGGGGGGGGGGGGGGGGGGGGGGGGGGGGGGGGGGGGGGGGGGGGGGGGGGGGGGGGGGGGGGGGGGGGGGGGGGGGGGGGGGGGAATTTTGACCCACAAATTAAAGTGCTACAAACTACACACCGAGGGGCCCACCTGTCATGAAACAAATTTGGACCCATATACAAATTAAAAAATAAAGGACGAGGATCGAACATGCGACCAGGGCCTTCAAGCCGCACGTCAATAGACAACATACATAGAACATCAATGTTGGTTGTACCCCCCTTTGTTCTTATAATGTTTTTATATTACCACAGCCTATTTAATGGATAACTGATGTCGCTTGAAGCTACGTCGGTATTTCCCCAAAGAGGAAGGGATGATGCAGCACAGCGGCGGTAGGTATTTCCCTCATATATGAAACCAAGGTTATCGAACCAGTGGTAGAACCAAGCAACACAACGTAAACAGCCCCTGCACACAGATAACAAATCCTCACAACCTGACGTGTTAAAGGGGTTGTCAATCCCTTCCGGGGTACGGCGCCTCAAGTAGGCAAACGGACGTGAGATAAATTTGTAGTAAATTGATAGATCGAACGCCAAATAAAATAAATAAGAATAAATTACAGCAAGGTATTTTTGTATTTTTGGTTTAATAGATCTGAAAATAAATGCAAGGAAAAAGTAAATCGCAAAGGCAAATATATGAGAAAGAGACCCGGGGGGCGTAGGTTTCACTAGCGGCTTGTCTCGAGAAAAATAGCAAACGGTGGGTGAACAAATTACTGTTGGGCAATTGATAGAACTTCAAATACTCATGACGATATCCTGGCAATGATCATTATATAGGCATCACGTCCAAGATTAGTAGACCGACTCCTGCCGGCATCTACTACTATTACTCCACACATCGACCGCTATCCAGCATGCATCTAGTGTATTAAGTTCATGGAAAGACGGAGTAATGCAATAAGAACGATGACATGATGTAGACAAGATCTATCTATGTAGAGATAGACCCCATCATTTTATCCTTAGTAGCAATGATACATACGTGTCGGTTCCCTTTCTGTCACTAGGATCAAGCACCGTAAGATCAAACCCACTACAAAGCACCTCTTCCCATTGCAAGATAAATAGATCAAGTTGGCCAAACAAAACCCAAATATCAGAGAAGAAATACGAGGCTATAAGAGATCATGCATAAAAGAGATCAAAGAAACTCAAATACTTTCATGGATATAAAAAGATAGATCTGATCATAAACTCAAAGTTCATTGTCGGTGTACAAAAGTAGGGGCCCACGTTGCTCCACCGACGTACTTATTCCTCCTATATATACCTACGTACCCCCAAACTACCAGATACGAAGCCAAAAACCTAATTCCACCGCCGCAACCTTCTGTACCCGTGAGATCCCATCCCCCCCCCCCCCCCCCCCCCCCCCCCCCCCCCCCCCCCCCCCCCCCCCCCCCCCCCCCCCCCCCCCCCCCCCCCCCCCCCCCCCCCCCCCCCCCCCCCCCCCCCCCCCCCCCCCCCCCCCCCCCCCCCCCCCCCCCCCCCCCCCCCCCCCCCCCCCCCCCCCCCCCCCCCCCCCCCCCCCCCCCCCCCCCCCCCCCCCCCCCCCCCCCCCCCCCCCCCCCCCCCCCCCCCCCCCCCCCCCCCCCCCCCCCCCCCCCCCCCCCCCCCCCCCCCCCCCCCCCCCCCCCCCCCCCCCCCCCCCCCCCCCCCCCCCCCCCCCCCCCCCCCCCCCCCCCCCCCCCCCCCCCCCCCCCCCCCCCCCCCCCCCCCCCCCCCCCCCCCCCCCCCCCCCCCCCCCCCCCCCCCCCCCCCCCCCCCCCCCCCCCCCCCCCCCCCCCCCCCCCCCCCCCCCCCCCCCCCCCCCCCCCCCCCCCCCCCCCCCCCCCCCCCCCCCCCCCCCCCCCCCCCCCCCCCCCCCCCCCCCCCCCCCCCCCCCCCCCCCCCCCCCCCCCCCCCCCCCCCCCCCCCCCCCCCCCCCCCCCCCCCCCCCCCCCCCGCTGGATAGCGGTCGATGTGTGGAGTAATAGTAGTAGATGCAGGCAGGAGTCGGACTACTTGTCTCGGACGTGATGCCTATATACATGATCATACCTAGATATTCTCATAACTATGCTCAATTCTGTCAATTGCTCAACAGTATTTTGTTTACCCACCGTAATACTTATGCTCTCGAGAGAAGCCACAAGTGAAACCTATGGCCCCCGGGTCTATTTTCCATCATATTAATCTTCCAACACTTAGCTATTTTTATTGCCTTTTATTTTACTTTGCATCTTTATCATAAAAATACCAAAAATATTATCTTATCATATCTATCAGATCTCACTTTCGTAAGTGACCGTGAAGGGATTGACAACCCCTTTATTGCGTTGGTTGCGAGGATTTTATTTGTTTGTGTAGGTGCGAGGGACTCATGCGTGGCCTTCTACTGGATTGATACCTTGGTTCTCAAAAACTGAGGGAAATACTTACGCTGCTTTACTGCATCACCCTTTCCTCTTCAAGGGAAAACCAACGCAGTGCTCAAGAGGTAGCACCCGCCAACCGCAGAAGGGATTCCAGTGATCCCATAGGTGTCGTTTCCCCGTCCTTGGGATCTAGGCGACACAACCGGAAATGGCGCCCCCCGTTTGGATGCGAGGGAAGAAGTAGTGGCGGAAGAGCGCCGTGTTGGGATGCACTCCGGCGAAGCCCTCGCAGAGGTGCGCAAAAAGAGCCATGCACGCCACAGCATTTGGGGTAAAATCCAGAAGATGGAAGCCGTAGGTGTGCATGATGTCGCTGAAGAGGTCAGAGAAGGGGGGGCAGAGGCCGCAAGAAAAGTAGTCGGCGAAGAACGGGTACCGATTCGGGCCGGCTTCGGCAAAGGCGGCGGGGATGACGCGTGTGGCCGGATGCCCCGTCGTCTCGCTTCCCGTCTTGCACCCCCCACAGGTGCTTGAAGTAGTCCCGGAGTTCGACCGCGTCGACTGTCGACGGAAAGTAGGCGTGCTGCGTCCGCCGCGCCGCCAATTCGCTCTCCGGCGGCTCCTTCTCCCCGGCATCCTTGGCCACCCCCTTGCCTCTGCTGGTTTTGGGCGCCATGGCGGTCGGGGAAGGCAAAGGCGCGGCGGCGGCGAGCGGGAGCAAAAGCTTGGGAAGGAAGGAGAAGGGGACGGCGGTTCCAAGATTGGAGAAGGCGCAGGGGGTAAATGAGCAGCGCGCCCCATAGTTATTCCTTTTTACGGGGAAGGCGCGGGCCGCCTCTTTTCCCATTAACTGCGACGTGACGCATGCGTGCGGGAACCGCCCCACGCATGACCCCCACGACACACAAGACCCTCCACGTCGTGCGTTCAACACGGGTCGTGGGGAAGTGCAGCGGACGAACAGTTACTACGGTAAAATCCACCCCACCTGCCCGCGCACTGTTCTGGGCCTGGCCCAACAACGCGTCGCGCTTATGTGTGGCCCAGGCACGGGGGCTCCTGTCGGTGTACAAAAGTAGGGGCTCTCCTTTTGACCCCTTTACTTGTGCACGGGCAGTCAGAGCCGCGCGCCACGGCCACACTTAGCAGGGCAGAGGAGGGAAGCCGGAGAGAAGCCAAAGTACAAGACAACCAAGGCAACGCCAAGACCAAAAACATAGGAGAGCAAGAGGGCAAGCTGGACTCCCCCGGCAAGATCCTTGCCGAGGAAGCCTCCGCAGCCCCGGCAAGAGCCTTGCCGGGGCAGCTTGCCCGACGCCAGTAGAGCGAGCCACCCTCGAGCCCAAGAGTTCCAAACGCCGCCAACGACTACGTTGGAACCAAGGCTCGGGAGGCACCTCTGTGGTGGCATGCAGATCTTTGTCAAGATCATAAGCATACAAGATCAGATGAGGACCAGAAGACGGCGACCCTCGGCGGGATCCTAGCCGAGGAGATCCACAAGACCCCCGGCAAGCGCCTTACCGGGGATGACTGCAACGCCACGGCAAGACCCTTGCTGGGCCCCTGGCAAGGCCCTTGCCGAGGACATCAGCGGGGCCACAGCCAGGCCCGTATCAACCAAGACTCCGCCGCCGTTCGCATGCAGTTGCCAGCCCGACCAGCTGGGCAGGCACCTGCGTGGCAACATGCGGCTTCCTTGCCGAGGGCATCAGCAGGGCCACAGCCAGGCCCGCGCCTTCCAAGACTCCACCACCATCCCCAAGAAGCTGCTAGCTCAACTAGCTGGGCAGGCACCTGGGTGGCGACGGGCGGCTTCCGAGCCAACTCAGCAAGCACCTGCGTGGTGGCATGCAGATCTTCGTGAAGACCCTACCACCGCGCCACCTCAGCTGCCTGCTGCCTACATGGCACCGCACGCATCGCTGGCCTGGGCGCGTGTCGATGCAAGGCGGGGCGGCGACGGATGGGACGGGCCTCGTTCCCGTCCCCGATAAAGCTAAGGGACACCTAAGCGATGCATTAAATGCGTCTTGTCCTGTAATACGGGCGATAAGCTCGCAGCACTGTAGACCTTTCCACCTCCTGTATGCCACTGTGGCAGCCCCTTTCGACTATAAAAGGAGGCCCATGGCATACTGGAGAGGGATTCGGCTCTTTTGGGCAAGTTACACCCCGTAGCTAGCTCAAGAACACACGAACACTCAATACATCCACCAAAGCAGGACTAGGGTATTACGCATCCTCGCGGCCCGAACCTGGGTAAACGATCCGTGTGCTTCCTGTTAGACCTGCTCTTCTCACGACCCCGCGCCCGCCAACCGCAGAAGGGATTCCAGTGATCCCATAGGTGTCGTTTCCCCGACATTCATCGATCCCAACAAACACACTGCAAAAGAGTTACATCATATGGATCTCCAAGACACCATTGTATTGAGAATTCAGAGAGAGAGAGAGATGAAGCCATCTAGCTACTAACTACGGACCCGAAGGTCTACAAAGAACTACTCACGCATCATTGGAGAGGCACCAATGGAGGTGGTGAACCCCATCCGAGATGGTGTCTAGATTGGATATGGTGGTTCTGGACTCTGCGGCGGCTGGATGAATATTTCTTCGATGCCTTTAGGGTTTCTAGAATATTGGGGTATTTATAGAGCAAAGAGGCGGTCCGGGGGCACCCGAGGTGGGCACAACCCACCAGGGCGCGCCCTGGTGGGTCGTGCCCCCCTCGGGGCACCCCCCAGGCGCAGCCAGGGCCCGTTACGTTCCTTCTGGTCCAAACAAAATCTCCGTAAAGTTTCGTTGCGTTTGGACTCCGTCTGATATTGATTTCCTGCGATGTAAAAAACATGCAGAAAACAGCAACTGGCACTTGGCACTATGTCAATAGGTTAGTACCAAAAAATGATATAAAATGACTATAAAATGATTATAAAACATCCAAGATTGATAAGTGATAAAAACAAATTTTTTGATGTGGAATGCTGCCTATCATGTCATATCATATTCTTTTCTTTATAGCATGGACATTTGGACTTCTATATTGTTCAAAGTAATAGTTTAGTTTTGACATGATAATTTAAATACTCAAGCATATCAACAACCAACCATGTCTTTCAAAATATCAACGCTAAAATAAGTTATCCCTAGCCCATCATGCTCAACCATTGATCCATTCATGAAACACACTCGCATATTAGTTACACACAATACTTAAGTACGATCATATTGCCTTCTAGTTGGTGCTTTTATAAGAGAAGGTGGAGACTCAAATTCAAAAATATAAATTGCATAAACTAAAAGAAAGGCCCTTCGCAGAGGGAAGTAGGGATTTGTAGAGGTGCCAGAGCTCAAAGCGAAAAACTTAGAGATAAAAACATTTTGGGAGGTGTATCCATCCCACCAACGAAAACGACTTAGAGTTCCCGACACTTTCCATGCTAGATATATCATAGGCGGTTCCCAAACAGAAAATAAAGTTTATTCCTTTTTCAACCATACTTTCACTTTCCATGGCTAGCCATATCCATGGTTGCCCTCCGTACCAACACTTTCCAAGGAATTTATTATTTGACAACATAAAGTAAATTCATTTTTCATTTCGGGACTGAGCATCCCTAATACCTTTGCCTTACTCTCGTGCAATGACAAGTGAATAAACACTCATCTTGAGAATAACACATCTAGCATGGAAAATATTAGCCACCCCTCACCGCTCCGCGAGTGAAACAAACACACAAAAGAGAAGTTTATTTTGAAAATTAGAGATGGCACACGCAAATTTGCTTAGAACGGCAAAAGAATACCGCATATAGGTAGATATAGTGGACTCATGTGGCAAAACTGGTTTAAAGGTTTTTGGATGCACAAGTAGAGATCATACTTAGTGCAAAATGAAGGCTAGCAAAAGATTGAGAAGCAACCAACCAAGAAATGGATAATCTCATAAGCAAGCGTTAAGCATAAATAAAACTGAATAATGCACCACAAGTAGGATATAATTTCATTGCATAATTATTGACTTTCGTGCTTGCATAGCGAATCACAAACGTTAACACCAATATTCTTACTAAAGCATAATTACTCATCAAGATGACTCACATATCACGTCATCATATCTCAAAACTATTACTAAGAATCAAGTTTATTTTGTCCAATGATCTTCATGAAAGTTTTTATTTTATCCTTCTTGGATATCTATCACTTTGGGACTAATTTTTATGTGTTGCTTTTCATAAGCTCAAACAAATATAAGTGAAGATCATGAGCATAAGTTTTTCTTTCTCTCAAATTAATTCAAGTGAAGCAAGAGAGAATTTCTTGAAAATTTTACTAACTCTCAAATAAATCTAAGTGAAGCAAGAGAGCATTTCTTCAAAAACTAAGCACACCGTGCTCAAAAAAGATATAAGTGAAGTGCTACCTCTTGAGCACTGCGTTGGTTTTCCCTTGAAGAGGAAAGGGTGATGCAGCAAAGTAGCGTAAGTATTTCCCTCAGTTTTTGAGAACCAAGGTATCAATCCAGTAGGAGGCCATGCTCAAGTCCCTTGCACCTACACAAACAAATAAGAACCTTGCAACCAACGCGATAAAGTGGTTGTCAATCCCTTCACGGCCACTTGCAAAAGTGAGATCTGATAGCGATGATAAGATAATATTTTTGGTATTTTTATGATAAAGACTAAAAGTAAAGAAAGCAAAATAAACGGCAAAAGAAATAGCTTGTTGACGGGAGATTAATATGATGGAAAATAGACCCGGGGGCCATAGGTTTCACTAGTGGCTTCTCTCAAGATAGCACAAGTATTACGGTGGGTGAACAAATTAGTGTTGAGTAACTGATAGAATTGAGCATAGTTATGAGAATATCTAGGTATGATCATGTATATAGGCATCACGTCCGTGACAAGTAGACCGACTCCTGCCTGCATCTACTACTATTACTCCACACATCGACCGCTATCCAGCATGCATCTAGAGTATTAAGTTCACAAGAACGGAGTAACGCTTTAAGCAAGATGACATGATGTAGAGGGATAAACTCATGCAATATGATATAAACCCCATCTTTTTATCCTCGATGGCAACAATACAATACGTGTCGTTTCCCCTACTGTCGCTGGGATCGAGCATCGCAAGATTGAACCTAAAGCTAAGCACTTCTCCCATTGCAAGAAAGATCAATCTAGTAGGCCAAACCAAACTGATAATTCGAAGAGACTTGCAAAGATAACCAATCATACATAAAAGAATTCAGAGAAGATTCAAATATTGTTCATAGATAATCTTGATCATAAACCCACAATTCATCGGATCTCGACAAACACACCGCAAAAGAAGATTACATCGAATAGATCTCCAAGAGAATAGAGGAGAACTTTGTATTGAGATCCAAAGAGAGAGAAGAAGCCATCTAGCTAATAACTATGGACCCGAAGGTCTGAGGTAAACTACTCACACATCATCGGAGAGGCTATGGTGTTGATGTAGAAGCCCTCCATGATCAATGCCCCCTCCGGCAGGACGCCGGAAAAGGCCCCAAGATGGGATCTCACGGGTACAGAAGGTTGCAGCGGTGGAATTAGGTTTTCATGGTGCTCCTCAATGGTTTGGGGGTACGTAGGTATATATAGGAGGAAGAAGTAGGTCGGTGGAGCCACGAGGGGCCCACGAGGGTGGAGGGCGTGCCCAGGGGGGGTAGGCGCGCCCCCTGCCTCGTGGCCTCCTCGGTGATTTCTTGACGTCCACTCCAAGTCCTCTGGATCACGTTTGTTCCAAAAATAACTCTCCCGAAGGTTTCATTCCGTTTGGACTCCGTTTGATATCCTTTTTCTGCGAAACACTGAAATAGGCAAAAAAACAGCAATTTGGGCTGGGCCTCCGGTTAATAGGTTAGTCCCAAAAATAATATAAAAGTGTATAAATAAGCCCATTAAACATCCAAAACAGAACATATAATAGCATGGAACAATCAAAAATTATAGATACGTTGGAGACGTATCAAGCATCCCCAAGCTTAATTCCTGCTCGTCCTCGAGTAGGTAAATGATAAAAATAGAATTTTTGATGTGGAATGCTTCTTAGCATAATTTTCAATGTAATTCTTTTTATTGTGGCATGAATATTTAGTTCCGAAAGATTCAAGATAAAAGTTTAATGGTTACATAAAAACAATAATACTTCAAACATGCTAACCAAGCAATTATGTCTTATCAAAATAACATAGCCAAAGAAAGCTTATCCCTACAAAATCATATAGTTAGGCCATGTTTCAATATCGTCACACAAACGTTCTCATCATGCATAACCCCGATGACAAGCCAAGCAATTGGTTCATACTTTTTAACGCGCTTCAGCCTTTTCAACTCTTACGCAATACATGAGCGCAAGCCATGGATATAGCACTATGGGTGGAGTAAAGTATAATGATGGGGGTTATGAGAGAAGACAAAAAAGGTAGAAAGTCTCACATTGACGCGGCTAATCAATAGGCTATGGAGATGCCCATCAATTGATGTCAATGAGAGGAGTAGGGATTGCCATGCAACGGATGCACTAGAGCTATAAATATGCTCAACAAAAGAAACTAAGTGGGTGTGCATCCAACTTGCTTGCTCACGAAGACCTAGGGCATTTTGAGGAAGCCCATCATTGGAATATACAAGCCAAGTTCTATAATGAAAAATTTCCACTAGTATATGAAAGTGACAACATAGGAGACTCTCTATCATGAAGATCATGGTGCTACTTTGAAGCACAAGTGTGGAAAAAGGATAGTAACATTGTCCCTTCTCTCTTTTTCTCTCATTTTTTTCTTTTTTCCTTATTTTTCCTTTCTTTTTTTTGGGCCTTCTTTTTTTTTTCTTTGGCCTTTTTTTTTATTTAGTCCGGAATCTCATCCCGACTTGTGGGGGAATCATAGTCTCCACCATCCTTTCCTCACATGGGACAATGCTCTAATAATGATGATCATCACACTTTTATTACTTACAACTCAAGAATTACAACTCAATACTTAGAACAAAATATGACTCTATGTGAATGCCTCCGGTGGTGTACCGGGATATGCAATGAATCAAGAGTGATATGTATGAAAAATTATGAATGGTGGCTTTGCCACAAATACGATGTCAACTACATGATCATGCAAAGCAATATGACAATGATGAAGTGTGTCATAATAAACGGAACGGTGGAAAGTTGCATGGCAATATATCTCAGAATGGCTATGGAAATGCCATGATAGGTAGGTATGGTGGCTGTTTTGAGGAAGATGTAAGGAGGTTTATGTGTGATAGAGCGTATCATATCACGGGGTTTGGATGCACCGGCGAGTTTGCACCAACTCTCAAGGTGAGAAAGGGCAATGCACGGTACCGTAGAGGCTAGAAAATTGTGGAAGGTTGAGAGTGCGTATAATCCATGGACTCACATTAGTCATAAAGAACTCATATACTTATTGCAAAAGTTTATTAGCCCTCGAAGCAAAGTACTACTACGCATGCCCCTAGAGGGATAGATTGGTAGGAAAAGACCATCGCTCGTCCCCGATCGCCACTCATAAGGAAAGCAATAAAAGAACACCTTATGTGTCAAAATTGTCACACAACTTTTACCATACGTTCATGCTACGGGACTTGCCAACTTTAACAAAAGTATTTCTCAATTTCACAATTACTCAACTAGCACACTCTAATATTACCACCTTTATATCTCAAAACACTTACCAAGTATCAAACTTCTCATGATATTCAATGAACTCAATATGAAAAATTAATTTCACAATTAAAGCAAATTACCATGCTGTTTAAGACTCT
The DNA here is from genome assembly GCA_036873465.1 of Thinopyrum obtusiflorum. NCBI lineage: Eukaryota > Viridiplantae > Streptophyta > Magnoliopsida > Poales > Poaceae > Thinopyrum > Thinopyrum obtusiflorum. The sequence goes on from JAAAWM010010217.1 coordinate 19,757, forward strand.
CAAAATAATATAAGTGAAGCATGAGAGATCAATAATTTCTATAAAATACAACCACCGCCGTGCTCTAAAAGATATAAGTGAAGCACTAGAGCAAAAACTATATAGCTCAAAAGATATAAGTGAAGCACATAGAGTATTCTAACAAATTCTGAATCATGTGTGTCTCTCTAAAAAGGTGTGTACAGCAAGTATCATTGTGGTAAACTAAAAAACAAAGACTCAAATCATACAAGACGCTCCAAGCAAAACACATATCATGTGGTGAATAAAAATATAGCTCCAAGTAAAGTTACCGATAGACAAAGACGAAAGAGGGGATGCCCCAAGCTTAAGCTTTTGGTTATCCTTGAATTTTACCTTGGGGTGCCTTGGGCATCCCCAAGCTTAGGCTCTTGCCAATCCTTGTTCCATAATCCATCAAATCTTTTACCCAAAACTTAAAAACTTCACAACACAAAACTTAACAGAAAATCTCGTGAGCTCCGTTAGCGAAAGAAAAGAAAACACCACTTCAAGGTACTGTAATGAACTAATTTTTTATTTATATTGGTGTTAAACCTACTGTATTACAACTTCTCTATGGTTTATAAACTCTTTTACTAGCCATAGACTCATTAAAATAAGCAAACAACACGAGAAAAACAGAATCTGTCAAAAACAGAACAGTCTGTAGTAATCTGTAACTAACGCAAACTTCTGGAACTCTAAAAATTCTACCAAAATAGGAAGACCTAGATAATTTGTTTATTGATATACTTCAATTGGAATCAGTATTGTATCACGTTCTGGTGATTTTAAACAATTGTTTTCGTGAGCATAAAGTTTCTGGAATTTTCAGCAAGATCAAATAACTATCATCCAAGAAGATCCTATAGGTTTAACTTGGCACAAACACTAATTAAAACACAAAACCACATCTAAACAGAAGCTAGATGGATTATTTATTCCTAAACAGAACCAAAAAGCAAAAAAAAGTAAAATAAAATTGGGTTGCCTCCCAACAAGCGCTATCGTTTAACGCCCCTAGCTAGGCATAAAAGCGAGGATAGATCTAGGTATTGCCATCTTTGGTAGGCAATCCATAGGTGGCTCTCATAATAGATTCATATGGTAATTTAATTTTATTTCTAGGGAAGTGTTCCATGCCTTTCCTTAGCGGAAATTGGAATCTAATATTCCCTTCCTTCATATCAATGATTGCACCAATCGTTCTAAGGAAAGGTCTACCAAGAATAATAGGACATGAAGGATTGCAATCTATATCAAGAACAATGAAATATACGGGCACATAATTCCTATTTGCAACAATAAGAACATCATTAATTCTTCCCATAGGTTTCTTAATGGTGGAATCCGCAAGGTGCAAGTTTAAAGAACAATCATCAAATTCACGGAAACCTAGCAAATCACACAAAGTTTTTGGGATCGTGGAAACACTAGCACCAAAATCACACAAAGCATAGCATTCATGATATTTAATTTTAATTTTAATAGTAGGTTCACACTCATCATAAAGTTTTCTAGGGATAGAAACTTCCAACTCAAGTTTTTCTTCATAAGATTGCATTAAAGCATCAACACTATGTTTGGTAAAAGCTTTATTTTGACTATAAGCATGAGGAGAATTTAGCATGGATTGCAACAAGGAAATACAATCTATCAAAGAGCAATTATCATAATTAAATTCCTTGAAATCCAAGATAGTGGGTTCATTGCTATCTAAAGTTTTAACCTCTTCAATCCCACTTTTACCAATTTTAGCATCAAGGTCTAAAAACTCCGAATTTTTGGGACGCCTTCTAACTAAAGTTGACTCATATCCAGTCCCATCATCATCAAGATTCATATTGCAAAACAAGGATTTAATAGGGGACACATCAATAACTTTTAGATCTTCATCTTTATTCTCATAGAAACTAGAAGAACACGCTTTTACAAAGCAATCTTTCTTAGCACGCATCCTTGCGGTTCTTTCTTTGCACTCATCAATGGAAATTCTCATGGCTTTGAGAGACTCATTGATATCATGCTTAGGTGGAGTAGATCTAATTTTCAAAGAATCAACATCAAGAGAAATTCTATCCACGTTCCTAGCCAATTCATCAATCTTAGGCAATTTTTCTTCAAGCAAAGCATTGAAATTCTTTTGGGAAATCATAAATTCTTTAACACTAGTCTCAAAATCAGAGGGCATCTTATTAAAATTTCCATAAGAGTTGTTGTAGGAATTACCATAATTATTAGAGGAATTACTAGGATACGGCCTAGGATTAAAGTTTCCTCTATATGCATTGTTACCAAAATTATTCCTACCAACAAAATTAACATCCATAGATTCATTATTATTCTCAATCAAAGTAGACAAAGGCATATCATTAGGATCAGAAGCAATACTCTTATTAGCAAACAATTTCATAAGTTCATCCATCTTTCCACTCAAAACATTAATTTCTTCTATCACATGCACCTTTTTATTAGTAGATCTTTCAGTGTGCCATTGAGAATAATTAACCATAATATTATCTAGGAGTTTAGTAGCTTCTCCTAAAGTGATTTCCATAAAACCCCCCCCCCCCCCCCCCCCCCCCCCCCCCCCCCCCCCCCCCCCCCCCCCCCCCCCCCCCCCCCCCCCCCCCCCCCCCCCCCCCCCCCCCCCCCCCCCCCCCCCCCCCCCCCCCCCCCCCCCCCCCCCCCCCCCCCCCCCCCCCCCCCCCCCCCCCCCCCCCCCCCCCCCCCCCCCCCCCCCCCCCCCCCCCCCCCCCCCCCCCCCCCCCCCCCCCCCCCCCCCCCCCCCCCCCCCCCCCCCCCCCCCCCCCCCCCCCCCCCCCCCCCCCCCCCCCCCCCCCCCCCCCCCCCCCCCCCCCCCCCCCCCCCCCCCCCCCCCCCCCCCCCCCCCCCCCCCCCCCCCCCCCCCCCCCCCCCCCCCCCCCCCCCCCCCCCCCCCCCCCCCCCCCCCCCCCCCCCCCCCCCCCCCCCCCCCCCCCCCCCCCCCCCCCCCCCCCCCCCCCCCCCCCCCCCCCCCCCCCCCCCCCCCCCCCCCCCCCCCCCCCCCCCCCCCCCCCCCCCCCCCCCCCCCCCCCCCCCCCCCCCCCCCCCCCCCCCCCCCCCCCCCCCCCCCCCCCCCCCCCCCCCCCCCCCCCCCCCCCCCCCCCCCCCCCCCCCCCCCCCCCCCCCCCCCCCCCCCCCCCCCCCCCCCCCCCCCCCCCCCCCCCCCCCCCCCCCCCCCCCCCCCCCCCCCCCCCCCCCCCCCCCCCCCCCCCCCCCCCCCCCCCCCCCCCCCCCCCCCCCCCCCCCCCCCCCCCCCCCCCCCCCCCCCCCCCCCCCCCCCCCCCCCCCCCCCCCCCCCCCCCCCCCCCCCCCCCCCCCCCCCCCCCCCCCCCCCCCCCCCCCCCCCCCCCCCCCCCCCCCCCCCCCCCCCCCCCCCCCCCCCCCCCCCCCCCCCCCCCCCCCCCCCCCCCCCCCCCCCCCCCCCCCCCCCCCCCCCCCCCCCCCCCCCCCCCCCCCCCCCCCCCCCCCCCCCCCCCCCCCCCCCCCCCCCCCCCCCCCCCCCCCCCCCCCCCCCCCCCCCCCCCTTGGTATTTTTATGATAAAGACTAAAAGTAAAGAAAGCAAAATAAACGGCAAAAGAAATAGCTTGTTGACGGGAGATTAATATGATGGAAAATAGACCCGGGGGTCATAGGTTTCACTAGTGGCTTCTCTCAAGATAGCACAAGTATTACGGTGGGTGAACAAATTAGTGTTGAGTAACTGATAGAATTGAGCATAGTTATGAGAATATCTAGGTATGATTATGTATATAGGCATCACGTCCGTGACAAGTAGACCGACTCCTACCTGCATCTACTACTATTACTCCACACATCGACCGCTATCCAGCATGCATCTAGAGTATTAAGTTCATAAGAAAGGAGTAATGCTTTAAGCAAGATGACATGATGTAGAGGGATAAACTCATGCAATATGATATAAACCCCATCTTTTTATCCTCGATGGCAACAATACAATACGTGTCGTTTCCCCTACTGTCACTGGGATCGAGCATCGCAAGATTGAACCCAAAGCTAAGCACTTCTCCCATTGCAAGAAAGATCAATCTAGTAGGCCAAACCAAACTGATAATTCGAAGAGACTTGCAAAGATAACCAATCATACATAAAAGAATTCAGAGAAGATTCAAATATTGTTCATAGATAATCTTGATCATAAACCCACAATTCATCGGATCTCGACAAACACACTGCAAAAGAAGATTACATCGAATAGATCTCCAAGAGAATTGAGGAGAACTTTGTATTGAGATCCAAAGAGAGAGAAGAAGCCATCTAGCTAATAACTATGGACCCGAAGGTCTGAGGTAACTACTCACACATCATCGGAGAGGCTATGGTGTTGATGTAGAAGCCCTCCGTGATCAATGCCCCCTCCGGCAGGACGCCGGAAAAGGCCCCAAGATGGGATCTCATGGGTACAGAAGGTTGCAGTGGTGGAATTAGGTTTTTGTGGTGCTCCTCGATGGTTTGGGGGTACGTAGGTATATAGGAGGAAGAAGTAGGTCGGTGGAGCGCGCCCGGGGGGGTAGGCGCGCCCCCCTGCCTCGTGGCCTCCTCGGTGATTTCTTAACATCCACTCCAAGTCCTCTGGATCACGTTTGTTCCAAAAATAACTCTCCCGAAGGTTTCATTCCGTTTGGACTCCGTTTGATATCCTTTTTCTGCGAAACACTGAAATAGGCAAAAAAACAGCAATTTGGGCTGGGCCTCCGGTTAATAGGTTAGTCCCAAAAATAATATAAAAGTGTATAAATAAGCCCATTAAACATCCAAAATAGAACATATAATAGCATGGAACAATCAAAAATTATAGAAACGTTGGAGACGTATCATGAAGCACTAGAGCAAGTCCATTGCTCATAAAAAATTTAAGTGAAGCATAGAGAGCAATTCTAACAAGTCATGACATAATTTTGGCTCTCCCAAATAGGTGTGTCCAGCAAGGGATCAAGACTTAAAACACAAAATAAAACAAGCAAATATTCATATCATACAAGACGCTCCAAGCAAAACACATAGTATGTGACGAATAAAAATATAGCTTCGAGTAAAATACCGATGGTCGTTAGAAGAAAGAGGGGATGCCACTCGAGGGCATCCCCAAGCTTAGTTGGTTGCTCATTTTTGGATAATAGCTTGGGATGTCGGGGCATCCCCAAGCTTAGGCTCTTCTATCCTTTATTCCTTCATCCATCGTAAGATAACCCAAAACTTGAAAACTTCAATCACACAAAACTCAACAAAACCTTCGTGAGATCAGTTAGTAAAAGAAAGCAAATCACTACTATAAGTACTGTACCAAACCAACTCATATTTTGTTTTTGTGTTATATGTACTGTATTCCAACTTTTCTATGACAAAAACTCATCAAAGAAAACCATAGAGCCATCAAAATAAGCACACAACGCAAAGAAAATAGAATCTGTCAAAACAGAATAGTCTGTAGCAATCTGACTATTTCGGAAACTTCTGGAACTCCAAAAATTCTAAAAAATTAGGACAACATGAGAAATTTGTATATTAATCTTTTGCAAAAATAATTGGTATTTTATCACACACTTGTAAAAAATGATAATTGTTTTCCTGAGCGCAAAAGTTTCTGTTTTTCAGCAAGATCAAACAACTATCACCCAAGAAGATCCTAAAGGCTTTACTTGGCACAAACACTAATTAAAACACAAAAAACACAATAATAACAGTACCATAATTGTGCAAACACTCAAGAATGGAAAGCAAAAAGCAAAACTAAATTTTATTCATTGGGTTGCCTCCCAACAAGCGCTATAGTTTTACGCCCTTAGCTTGGCATAAAGCAAGGATGTCATCTTTCGTTCGAGATACATAAGATGCCCTCATGATTGATTCATAAGGTGGACTAATTCTTGTTCTAGTAAAGTGTTCCATACCCTTCCTCAAAGGAAATTGGAACTTTAATATTGCCTTCTTTCATATCAATCACGGCACCGATAGTGCGTAAAAACGGTCTACCAAGAATAATTGGACAAGACGGATTGCAATCAATATCAAGAACAATAAAATCTATGGGCACATAATTCCTATTTGCAAGAATAAGAACATCATTAATTCTTCCCATAGGCTTTTTAATAGTAGAATCCGCCAAGTGCAAATTTAAAGAACAATCTTCAAGATCGGTAAAACCAAGCACATCACATAAAGATTTCAGAATTGTAGAAACACTAGCACCCAAGTCACACAAAGCAAAACATTCATAATTTTTTATCTTGACTTTTATAGTAGGTTCCCACTCATCATGCAATTTTCTAGGAATTGATACTTCTAATTCCATTTTTTTCTTCAAAAGCTTTCATCATAGCATCAACAATATGTTTAGTAAAAGCTTTATTTTGTTCATAAGCATGGGGTGAATTTATCATGGATTGCAACAAAGAAATACAATCAATCAAAGAGCAACTATCATAATTAAAGTCTTTGTAATCCAAAAGAGTGGGCACATCACTAGTTAAAGTTTTGACCTCTTCAAACCCACTTTCATCAATTTTCTCAACAAGATTTTCACCCTCCGAAATATTGGGACGCCTTCTACCTAAAGTTGACTCTTCTCCAGTCCCTTTTTCATCAATCTGAACTTTACTAAACAAGGAATCAATAGAAGAAACACCAGTCATTTTAAGATCTTCATCACTTTTGCGAAAGAAATCACTAGAAAACGCTTTTTCTAAAAATTCTCTTTTAGCTCTAAGCATAGCGGTTCTTTTCTTACTTTCATCCATATAAACATAAAGAGCTTTAATTGATTCATCTACTTTAGGCACAAAAAATTTTATCTTGAGATTTTCCACATCATGGGCAATTCTATCAACACTTCTAGACAAATCATCAATCTTACTCAACTTTTCTTCTATGGAAGTGTTGTAAACTTTTTGCGTGTTGATAAATTATTTAATATTATTCTCAAGATCAGAGGTGTTTCTATTATTATTATAAGATGGATTTCCATAGGAATTACCATAATTATTAGAGGAATTACTAGGAAAAGGCCTAGGATTAAAATTACCTGTATAAGCATTGTTGTTCAAATTATTTCGAGAGATAAAATTCACATATATGGCATCATTATTTTGCTCAATCAAAGTAGACAAATGCATATCATTAAAATAAATAGGAGCACTTTTACTAGCAACCAATTTCATAAGAGCATCAACTTTTTCACTCAAAGAAGAAATTTCTTCAACCGAATTAACTTTTTTACTAGTAGGAACTCTTTCAGTATGCCATTGTGAATAATTTGCCATAATATTATCAAGAAATTTAGTGGCTTCACCAAAAGTAATTTCCATAAAAATACCACCCGCGGTGGAATCTAAAAGATTACGAGAAGCAAAATTCGATCCCGCATAAAAAATTGTATGATCATCCAAAGATTTAACCCATGAGTTGGGCAATTCCTTAGCATCATTTTCATCCTTTCCCAAGATTGTGCAACATGCTCATGTTCATGTTGCTTGAAATTCATGATCTGGGTTCTAAGGGAAATAATTTTTGCGGGCGAAAAATACTTAGTGATAAAAGCATCTTTCACTTATTCCAAGAATCAATACTATTGCGAGGCAAAGAAGAAAAGCAAATTTTTGCAGAATCACGCAAAGAAAACAGAAATAATTTCATCTTCATGTCATCATTGTCCGCATCTTTTTTCTTTTGCATATGCATAATTCCACGAAGGTATTAAGATGGGACGCGACATCCTCATTAGGAGTACCGGAAAGTTGATCTTTCATAACAAGATTCAGCAAAGTAGTATTAATATCACAAGACTCCGCACTAGTGGCGGGAGGAGCAATCAGAGTGCCAATAAAATCATTGTTGTTGGTATTTGAGAAATCATATAACTTGGTGTTCTCTTGAGTCATGATTACCACACAACAAGATTGCACTCAAAAATAGATCCGGCAAGAAAACGGCAAAAGAAAAAGGGAGGCGAATAAAACGGCAAATTTTTGTGAAGTGGGGGAGAGGAAAACGAGAGGCAAATGGCAAATAAAGTAAATTGCAAGGAGATGAGATTTGTGATTAGGAACCTGGTATATGTTGAAGATCCTCCGCGGCAACGGCGCCAGAAATTCCTTTCGATGTCGCTTGAAGCTACGCGGTATTTCCCCAAAGAGGAAGGGATGATGCAGCACAGCGGCGGTAGGTATTTCCCTCAGATATGACACCAAGGTTATCGAACCAGTAGGAGAACCAAGCAACACAACGTAAACAGCCCATGCACACAGATAACAAATCCTCGCAACCCGACGTGTTAAAGGGGTTGTCAATCCCTTCCGGGGTACGGCGCCTCAAGTAGGCAAACAGACGTGAGATAAATTTGTAGTAAATTGATAGATCAAACTGAAGTAAATATGCCCTAGAGGCAATAATAAAGTTGTTATTTATATTTCCTTATATCATGATAAATGTTTATTATTCATGCTAGAATTGTACTAACCGGAAACTTAGTACATGTGTGAATACATAGACAAACAAAGTGTCACTAGTATGCCTCTACTTGACTAGTTCATTGAATCAAAGATGGTTAAGTTTCCTAGCCATAGACATGTGTTGTCATTTGATTAATGGGATCACATCATTAGAGAATGATGTGATTGACTTGACCATGACGAACCTACGAACTATGAGGAAGCGATGATGAGCCCAGATTCCGCAAAATGGCTTGAGGACATGAAGTCTGAGATGGGATCCATGTATGAGAACAATTGTTATTTGGTGCCAGCGTTGAGCATGAACATTATATGTGTATCTTGTTTGATGCGAGACGGTTATTCATTTAAATCAGAGAATAATGGTTGTTCTATTTATATGAGTAATATCTTTTATGGTCATGCACCCTTGAAGAGTGGTCTATTTATATTGAATCTCGATAGTATTGATACACATATTCATAATATTGAAGCCAAAAGATGCAGAGTTGATAATGATAGTGCAACTTATTTGTGGCACTGCCGTTTAGGTCATATTGGTGTAAAGCGCATGAAGAAACACCATTCTGATGGACTTTTGGAATCACTTGATTATGAATCACTTGGTACTTGCGAACCATGCCTCATGGGCAAGATGACTAAAACGCCGCTCTCCGGAACAATGGAGCGAGCAACAGATTTGTTGGAAATCATACATACCGATGTATGTGGTCCGATGAATATTGAGGCTCGCGGCGGGTATCGTTATTTTCTCACCTTCACAGATGATTTGAGCCCCCCCCCCCCCCCCCCCCCCCCCCCCCCCCCCCCCCCCCCCCCCCCCCCCCCCCCCCCCCCCCCCCCCCCCCCCCCCCCCCCCCCCCCCCCCCCCCCCCCCCCCCCCCCCCCCCCCCCCCCCCCCCCCCCCCCCCCCCCCCCCCCCCCCCCCCCCCCCCCCCCCCCCCCCCCCCCCCCCCCCCCCCCCCCCCCCCCCCCCCCCCCCCCCCCCCCCCCCCCCCCCCCCCCCCCCCCCCCCCCCCCCCCCCCCCCCCCCCCCCCCCCCCCCCCCCCCCCCCCCCCCCCCCCCCCCCCCCCCCCCCCCCCCCCCCCCCCCCCCCCCCCCCCCCCCCCCCCCCCCCCCCCCCCCCCCCCCCCCCCCCCCCCCCCCCCCCCCCCCCCCCCCCCCCCCCCCCCCCCCCCCCCCCCCCCCCCCCCCCCCCCCCCCCCCCCCCCCCCCCCCCCCCCCCCCCCCCCCCCCCCCCCCCCCCCCCCCCCCCCCCCCCCCCCCCCCCCCCCCCCCCCCCCCCCCCCCCCCCCCCCCCCCCCCCCCCCCCCCCCCCCCCCCCCCCCCCCCCCCCCCCCCCCCCCCCCCCCCCCCCCCCCCCCCCCCCCCCCCCCCCCCCCCCCCCCCCCCCCCCCCCCCCCCCCCCCCCCCCTTTTTGGGACTAACCTACTAACCGGAGGCCCAGCCCGTATTGCTGTTTTTTTTTGCCTATTTCAGTATTTCGAAGAAAAGGAATATCAAACGGAGTCCAAACGGAATGAAACCTTTGGGAGCGTGATTTTTGGAATGAACGTGATCCAGAGGACTTGGAGTGCAAGTCAAGAAGCAATCGAGGCAGCCAGGAGATAGGAGGGCGCGCCCACCCCTCCTGGGCGCGCCCCCTGTCTCCTGGGCCCCTCGAGTGGTCACCGATGTACTTCTTCCTCCTATATATACCCACGTACCCCGAAAACATCCAGGAAGTCAACAAAAAACAATTTCCACCGCCGTAACCTTCTGTATCCGCGAGATCCCATCTTTGAGCCTTCGTCGGCGCTCCTCCGGAGGGGGAATCGACCATGGAGGGCTTCTACATCAACACCATAGCCCCTCCGATGAGTTATTAAAGCCATGCTAGTTGAGTGATTATGAATTTAAAGAATGCTTGTATTGAAGTTAGCAAATCCCGTAGCATGCACGTATGGTTAAAGTTGTGTAACAAATTTGAAACATGAAGTGTACCTGGCTTGTGCATCCTTATGAGTGGCGGTCAGGTATGAGCGATGGTCTTTTCCTACCAATCTATCCCTCTAGGAGCATGCAAGTAGTGCTTGATTTTTGATGACTTCTAATTTTTTGCAATAAGTATATGAGTTCTTTTGACTAATGTTGAGTTCATGGATTATACGCACTTTTACCTTTCCACCATTGCTAGCCTCTTCGGTACCGTGCATTGCCCTTTCTCACCTTGAGAGTAGGTGCAAACTTCGCCGGTGCATCCAAACCCCGTGACACGATACACTCTATCACACATAACCCTCCTTATATCTTCCTCAAAACAGCCACCATACCTACCTATTATGGCATTTCCATAGCCATTCCGAGATATATTGCCATGCAACTTTCCACCGTTCGTTCATCATCATGACATACATTACTTTTTTCATATTGCCATTGCATGATCATGTAGTTGACATCGTATTTGTGGCAAAGCCACCATGCATAATTTTTCATACATGTCACTCTTGATTCATTCACCATCCCGGTACACCGCCGGAGGCATTCATATAGAGTCATAATTTGTTCTAGTTTCTAGTTGTAATTTATGTGTTGTAATCAATAAAGGTGTGATGATCATCATTATTAGAGCATCGTCCCAAAGAAAAAAAAGAAAAAAAGAAAGGCCGAAAGGAAAAAAGAGAGGCCAAAGAAAAAAAAAGGGGCAATGTTACTATCTCTTTTCCACACTTGTGCTTCAAAGTAGCACCATGTTCTTCATATTGTGAGTCTCATATCTTGTGCTTCAAAGTAGCACCATGTTCTTCATATAGCGAGTCTCATATATTGTGCTCCAAAGTAGCACCATGTTTTTCATATAGTGAGTCTCATATGTTGTCACTTTCATATACTAGTGGGAATTTTTCATTATAGAACTTGGCTTGTATATTCCTACGATGGGCTTCCTCAAATGCCCTAGGTCTTCGTGAGCAAGCAAGTTGGATGCACACCCACTAGTTTTCTTTTGTTGAGCATTCATTTATATCTCTAGTGCATCCATTGCATGACAATCCCTACTCCTCATGTTGACATCAATTGATGGGCATCTCCATAGCCCGTTGATTATCCTCGTCAATGTGAGACTTTCTCCTTTTTTGTCTTCTCCACACAATCCCCATCATCATATTCTATTCCACCCATAGTGTTATATCCATGGCTCACGCTCATGTATTGCGTGAAGGTTGAAAAAGTTTGAGATTATTTAAGTACGAAACAATTGCTTGGCTTGTCATCGGGGGTGTAGAATTTTTGAACAACTTTGTGTGACGAAAATGAAGCATAGCCTAACTATATGATTTTGTAGGGATGAACTTTCTTTAGCCATTTATTTTGAGAAGACATGATTGCTTTGATTAGTATGCTTGAAGTATTACTATTTCTTTTATCAATATGAACTTTTATTTTGAATCATTTGGATCTGAACATTCATGACACAACAAAGAAAATTACATTGAGAATTATGCTAGGTAGTATTCCACATCAAAAGTTCTATTTTTATCATTTACCTACTCAAGGACGAGCAGGAATTAAGCATGGGGATGCTTATATTACCCCTTTTGGATGTTTATGGGCTTTATTTTACACATTTATATCACCCCCCCCCCCCCCCCCCCCCCCCCCCCCCCCCCCCCCCCCCCCCCCCCCCCCCCCCCCCCCCCCCCCCCCCCCCCCCCCCCCCCCCCCCCCCCCCCCCCCCCCCCCCCCCCCCCCCCCCCCCCCCCCCCCCCCCCCCCCCCCCCCCCCCCCCCCCCCCCCCCCCCCCCCCCCCCCCCCCCCCCCCCCCCCCCCCCCCCCCCCCCCCCCCCCCCCCCCCCCCCCCCCCCCCCCCCCCCCCCCCCCCCCCCCCCCCCCCCCCCCCCCCCCCCCCCCCCCCCCCCCCCCCCCCCCCCCCCCCCCCCCCCCCCCCCCCCCCCCCCCCCCCCCCCCCCCCCCCCCCCCCCCCCCCCCCCCCCCCCCCCCCCCCCCCCCCCCCCCCCCCCCCCCCCCCCCCCCCCCCCCCCCCCCCCCCCCCCCCCCCCCCCCCCCCCCCCCCCCCCCCCCCCCCCCCCCCCCCCCCCCCCCCCCCCCCCCCCCCCCCCCCCCCCCCCCCCCCCCCCCCCCCCCCCCCCCCCCCCCCCCCCCCCCCCCCCCCCCCCCCCCCCCCCCCCCCCCCCCCCCCCCCCCCCCCCCCCCCCCCCCCCCCCCCCCCCCCCCCCCCCCCCCCCCCCCCCCCCCCCCCCCCCCCCCCCCCCCCCCCCCCCCCCCCCCCCCCCCCCCCCCCCCCCCCCCCCCCCCCCCCCCCCCCCCCCCCCCCCCCCCCCCCCCCCCCCCCCCCCCCCCCCCCCCCCCCCCCCCCCCCCCCCCCCCCCCCCCCCCCCCCCCCCCCCCCCCCCCCCCCCCCCCCCCCCCCCCCCCCCCCCCCCCCCCCCCCCCCCCCCCCCCCCCCCCCCCCCCCCCCCCCCCCCCCCCCCCCCCCCCCCCCCCCCCCCCCCCCCCCCCCCCCCCCCCCCCCCCCCCCCCCCCCCCCCCCCCCCCCCCCCCCCCCCCCCCCCCCCCCCCCCCCCCCCCCCCCCCCCCCCCCCCCCCCCCCCCCCCCCCCCCCCCCCCCCCCCCCCCCCCCCCCCCCCCCCCCCCCCCCCCCCCCCCCCCCCCCCCCCCCCCCCCCCCCCCCCCCCCCCCCCCCCCCCCCCCCCCCCCCCCCCCCCCCCCCCCCCCCCCCCCCCCCCCCCCCCCCCCCCCCCCCCCCCCCCCCCCCCCCCCCCCCCCCCCCCCCCCCCCCCCCCCCCCCCCCCCCCCCCCCCCCCCCCCCCCCCCCCCCCCCCCCCCCCCCCCCCCCCCCCCCCCCCCCCCCCCCCCCCCCCCCCCCCCCCCCCCCCCCCCCCCCCCCCCCCCCCCCCCCCCCCCCCCCCCCCCCCCCCCCCCCCCCCCCCCCCCCCCCCCCCCCCCCCCCCCCCCCCCCCCCCCCCCCCCCCCCCCCCCCCCCCCCCCCCCCCCCCCCCCCCCCCCCCCCCCCCCCCCCCCCCCCCCCCCCCCCCCCCCCCCCCCCCCCCCCCCCCCCCCCCCCCCCCCCCCCCCCCCCCCCCCCCCCCCCCCCCCCCCCCCCCCCCCCCCCCCCCCCCCCCCCCCCCCCCCCCCCCCCCCCCCCCCCCCCCCCCCCCCCCCCCCCCCCCCCCCCCCCCCCCCCCCCCCCCCCCCCCCCCCCCCCCCCCCCCCCCCCCCCCCCCCCCCCCCCCCCCCCCCCCCCCCCCCCCCCCCCCCCCCCCCCCCCCCCCCCCCCCCCCCCCCCCCCCCCCCCCCCCCCCCCCCCCCCCCCCCCCCCCCCCCCCCCCAATTGCTCTCTAAATATGCATGACTTATTAGTGCGGAGAAAATAAGCTTTGTATGATCTTGTTATGGAAGAAATAAAAGCGATGGACTGCATAATAAAGGTCCATATACAAGAGGCAATATAAAGTGACGTTCTTTCGCATTAAGATTTTGTGTATCCAACCCTAAAAGCGCATGACAACCTCTGCTTCCCTCTGGGAAGGGCCTATCTTTTACTTTATGTCCTTTACTTTATGCAAGAGTCAAGGTGATCTTCACCTTTCCTTTTTTTTATTTTATCCTTTGGCAAGCACTTTTTGTTAGGGTGATCCTGATATATATATCCAATTGGATGTACGTTAGCATGAACTATTATTATTGACATCACCCAAAGGTGAATACGTTTGGAGCCAACACTATAAGCCCCTATCTTTCTCGGTGTCTGATTAAAACTTCATAACCACAAGTGTTGCGTGAGTGTTAGCAATTGTAGAAGATTATATGATAATTGAGTAATGTGGAGTTTGCTAATTAAATCAAAGCTCTGACATAGACCCTTCCTGAAAATAAGATGAACTGCAATTTTTTGATGACTAAGAATGAAGTTTGCTAGTTTTCAAGAAAGTTTATGGTCTATGCTTTAACATGTGAATAGCTTGTTACTTGATTATGAAAAGTTTTATGAGATGAACTACTGTTATGACATATAAACATGCTAGAAAAGGTGATTGAAATTATCATTGATCAAACTTGTGCACCTGCTAGCATTCACACTTCATAAATTCTTTCTTTATCATTTACCTACTTGAGGACAAGTAGGAATTAAGCTTGGGGATGCTGATACGTCTCCAACGTATCTATAATTTATGAAGCATTCATGCTATTTTATTATCTGTTTTGGTAACTTTACTTGGAGCTATATTTTTATTCGCCACATGATATGTGTTTTGCTTGGAGCGTCATTATCTTTTATTAGTATTTGCTTTCTGTTATTTATAATAATGTTTTGCATCTCTATTTTCAATAAAACTGTCAAGGATAGCCTTTACCTTGCTTATTTTGCTAGTATACATGTTGCTGTTTGAAAACAGAAAGTTTACCGCTGTTGCAAAAATTCCCTAGAAAAGTCAGAGAGTGATATAATGTTGAATATTTTTGCATAATGAGCTCTGGTAAATCTTCTACAGCGTAGTATTTTTCTTATAATTTTTGGAGTTAGGGAAGTATGATGAATCTTGCATTCTTTACAGACTATACCGTTTTGGCAGATTGCTGTTATGTTTGCATTGTTTGCATATGCTTGCTTGTTTAATAATTCTATTTAAGGATAGGAGTGTTAAATATGCAGAGACATTTAGTATGATATGTTGAATAATAATGTTAGTAATTTGTTACAATAGAAAATGATAAGGTTTTTGCATTATTTTATACTAACTTATCTCACGAGTTCTTGTTGAGTTTGGTGTGAATGAAGCTTTCGAGATTTAGGAAACCGTGATATAAAAGGAATTAAGGAGACACAAAAGCGCAAGCTTGGGGATGCCCATGGCACCCCAAGACAATATTTCAAGAAGTCTCAAGCATCTAAGCTTGGGGATGCCCCGTTAGGCGTCCCACCTTTCTTCTTCAACAATTACCGGTTAGTATCGGTTGAGCCTAAGTTTTTGCTTCTCCACATGAGTCGTGCTATCCTTGCATTGTCATTTTGTTTTGGTTTGCTTGCTGTCTCAATAAAATACCAAGATCTGAAATTCTTAAATGAGAGAGAGTCTTCACATAGTTGCATAATTATTTAATTACTCATTGATCTTCACTTATATCTTTTTGGAGTAGTTTGTCATTTACTCGTGCACTTCACTTATATCCTATGAGTAAATGGTTGAATGAGTTGAATGTCATAAATCTGAAATTATATATGTCTCATTTGCTTATCCCTCGGGGAATAATGAGTTCACATCTAAGAAGTAGAGGTAGTAAGTGTATTGAAGGTTAGCAAGCATTGTATTGGTCATTTGAAAAATTCATGAAAGAATATTTAAGGAAGAGAGATTTCACATATAAATATATTATCATAGACATCTTTTATAATTGTGAGTACTCATTAAGTATGACATGCTAAAGAGTTGATGTTGGACAAGGAAGACAACGTAATGGGTTATGTTTTCTCACATCTCAGTTAAAGTATATTGTCATGGATCATTCAAACATGTTGAGCTTGCCTTTCCCCCTCATGCTAGTCAAAATTTCTAGCACCAAGTAGAGATACTACTTGTGCTTCCAAATATCCTTAAACCCAGTTT
>JAAAWM010010218.1:0-35909 GCA_036873465.1 Thinopyrum obtusiflorum
TCAGGGCTGGCGGCGCCCCTCAATCCGGCCTGGCAATGGCCGGGTTCCCTCAATCCGGCCTGGCAATGGCCGGGTTCCCTCAATCCGGCCTGGCAATGGCCGGGTTCCCTCAATCCGGCCATCCGGCCTGGCAATGGCCGGGTTCCCTCAATCCGGCCTGGCAATGGCCGGGTTCCCTCAATCCGGCCTGGCGATGGCCGGGTTCTCCCAATCCGGCCTGGCGATGGCCGGGTTCCCTCGATTCGGCCGCACCCGCTGGCGCATGCCAGCCGGCCCCGGAGAGCCTTCTCCGGCAAGCAAGCACGACCACGGCGCACTTCTCAACCCGGCCGCGGGTCAGCGCCCGTCCCGTCCACGGCGTACGACGGAACGAGTCCCGATGAGGAGATGAGCGAAGCCACAGTAGCCCATCAACTCCGCCGACCTGAACCAGCATGGCCACAGTGGCACGTCAACTCCGCCGACCTGAGCCGGCGTGGCAACAGTGCGGCCCACGCCCCCCTGACACCAGCCTGCGGCGGCAGGGCGGCGCGTCACTGTGGCCCGGCAGACCCGTCCCGTCCATGACGCGCGACCAGACAGGGAACAGCGTTCCCTGTCGCCCGGCCCCAGCACCGGCTTCCAGACGCTGACATCCCGGCCCCACGGCCATGTAACTTTACCGTTGTAACCCTGGGGGGTTGGCCTATAAAACCCCCCAGGAGACCCCCATGTAGAAGGAGAGATCAATCTCTCGAGAGGTGGCCGGCTGAGCATTGGATCAGTCGAACACGAATGATCGCTCAAGCAAGAGCAGTAGCAGAGAGGAGGCACGGCCTGAGCCCTGGCTTGTCTTCCTCCCCAAAACAGCTCTAGGAGCAAGCCTGTATCATTCACACATAAACCACACTCGGCAGGACTAGGGGTATTATCTCTCCGGAGAGCCCCGAACCTGGGTATGTCTCGCGTCCCTCGCCCGCTCATACCAACCTCGCCTCTGGAGCCCACCAGTGCCCTCGAGCCTGCCCTTATCTTTAGCCATCTCATGGCATCTGCCGTGCGCCCACCACGACAGCCCTAGAGGCAATAATAAAGTTATTATTTATTTCCTTATTTCATGATAAATGTTTATTATTCATGCTCGAATTGTATTAACCGAAAACTTAATACATGTGTGAATACATAGACAAAACATAAGTGTCCCTAGTATGCCTCTACTTGACTAGCTCATTTATCAAAGATGGTTATGTTTCCTAACCATAGACATGTGTTTTCATTTGATGGACAGGATCACATCATTAGGAGAATGATGTGATGGACAAGACCCATTCGTTAGCTTAGCATTATGATCGTTACAGTTTCATTGCTACTGCTTTCTTCATGACTTATACATGTTCCTCGGACTATGAGATTATGCAACTCCTGAGTACCGGAGGAACACTTTGTGTGCTATCAAACGTCACAACGTAAATGGGTGATTATAAAGATGCTCTACAGGTGTCTCCGAAAGTGTTTGTTGGGTTGGCATAGATCGAGGGGGGGGGGGGGGGGGGGGGGGGGGGGGGGGGGGGCAAAAGCTATCCACTTTTATTACCTTGCAATTTATTCTTAGTTTTATTCTCGCAAAGTACTCATATTTTATTCTTGCCAAATAGTTTCATACTTGTTTTAGGTAAAGCAAACATCAAGTGTGCGTAGAGTTGTATCGGTGGTCGATAGAACTTGAAGGAATATTTGTTCTACCTTTAGCTCCTCGTTGGGTTCAACACTCTTATTTATCGAAGAAGGCTACAAACGATCCCCTATACTTGTGGGTTATCAGTACCAATCTAAGGTTCCGGTACAAAGATTAAATAAAAGAGATGAACTAGGGTTTGAGAGGAGATGGTGCTGTTGAAGATGTTGATGGATATTGCCCTCCCAAAGATGGGAGAGTTGTTGGTGATGACGATGACGATGATTTCCCCCTCCGGGCGGGAAGTTCCTCCGGCAAAATCGCTTCGCCGGAGGGCAAAAGTGCTCCTGCCCAAGTTCCGCCTCGAGACGGCGGCGCTTCGTCCCGAAAGTCGCCCTCTGATTTTTTCTAGGTCAAAATGACCTATATACCAGAAGTTGGGCACCGGAGGTGGGCCGAGGAGAGCACAACCCACCAGGGCGCGCCTGGGGGGCCTGGCGCGCCCAGCTGGGTTGTGCCCACCTGGTGGGCCTCCTCTGGTAGTTATTTGCTCCAGTATTTTTTATATATTGCAAAATAATTCTCCGTAAATTTTCAACTTATTTGGAGATGTGCAGAATAGGTAACTCTGACGTATCTTTTTCAGGTCCAGAATTCTAGCTGCCGGCATTCTCCCTCTTTGTGTAAACCTTGAATATTATGAGAGAAAAGGCATTAGAATTAGTCCATAAAGCATTATTATGCATAAAAACATTATAAATAATAGTAGGAAAACATGATGCAAAATGGACGTATCAATGGGTCATCCCAGATGTTTACCTGAGAGCCATCCCCTACCCCCCCCCCCCCCCCCCCCCCCCCCCCCCCCCCCCCCCCCCCCCCCCCCCCCCCCCCCCCCCCCCCCCCCCCCCCCCCCCCCCCCCCCCCCCCCCCCCCCCCCCCCCCCCCCCCCCCCCCCCCCCCCCCCCCCCCCCCCCCCCCCTCTGGTTCACATAGTAACCTCCAACACTGCTTGCTAACAGTGCCATATTGAAATAGTGCAAATCTCTGAATCCCATGCCCCCTCTATTTTTTGGAACACACATCTTCCACCACACAAACCAGTGCATGTGTTTTTAATCTCATCATCTCCCCACCAGTACTTAGACATGGCTGTCATAATGCTGTTGCAAATCTATTTAGGCAACTTGAACATTGACATAGCATAGGAAGGAATTGCTTGAATCACTGCTTTCAGTAACACCTTCCTACCACCAACAGATAACATTTTTCCTTCCACCCTCTAATTCTGCTCAACACTCTGTCAATAAGGTGTTGGAAGCAATCAAACCTGTCAACTCCCACAATGGGCCCCCCCCCCCCCCCCCCCCCCCCCCGGGGCAACCCCAAATATTTATCTGTGATCACTTCTGCCATAATATTTAAAGTTGTACACACCTCCACCCTAGTATCAATAGGAGTACATGGGCTGAAAAATATGCTCGATTTGGCCTCACTCACCAACTGCCCTAACGCCTCATAGTAGTCATCAAGGACCCTCCGAAGACTTGTAGCGTTTACAGAATCAGCCCTCATTAGGATAAGGGAATCATCAGCAAAAAGTAGGTGTGATACTGAGGGTGCGTCTCAACACACCCTTACTCCAAGTAAATTACCCGCTTCCTCCTCATGCGAGGTCAAGCTAGACAGACCCTCGACACAGAGCAGGAACAAGTATGGTGACAGTGGGTCTCCCTGCCCGAGCCCCCTGGAAGGGACAAAGTACTTCGATAACATATTATTAACTCGAACTTGGTACCACTGGTGCAGAGACGTGCTATACAAACGGGTTTTAACCCCTTTCCGCGACGGCATTCCGAACCATCGCCAAGTGAGTGACTACGATAGGGGGGTCCTTCCCACACAACCCAGAAACCGTCGGGGATAGGCCCTCCTGGCACACAGGCGGGGGCAAAATGAGCTCGTGTGCGATCGGGCGAGGCATTGAAACCCAATCATTTCCGTTCGTATGTACATCCCACACGGTGAATCCCAGAAAAACATTTATGTTCGTATGTATATCACACACAGTTTTTTGTGTGGAAACGTTTGTGCAAGGTGGCCTAGCGCAAACAGTTCTCTGCCAGAAGCCATGTGTGATTGTTAGTTGATCGAACACGCCTACTTTCTAGAAACTGTGTGGGTTGTTTGAGTTCATTGCCCACGGTGATGTCTGAGTAACCGTCTGTAATAGAAAACCCCAATAAGCAGGGTAATTAGCCTATTATTGATAATCTATGTAGTAATCAAATTGACATTTCTTATAAAACACACCAGATATTTCATATCCGTATAACGGCAACCAGGATTTCATAATCGAATTACATCAGATAGCTTCAGCACTCAATTACGCCATTACACAATAGCACCAAGTTTCACATGCAACATCGAAAACCTTTGGAAAGTAGCATCATACACGGTAAATAGACAGATGAATCTCATCTGGGAAACTGCAGAAGCTGTCGGGGGGATGAACCCCGGGCAGGCAACGGAACCCGGATCCCTTTCAAAAACCTTCAGGGCTGGCGACGCCCCTCAATCCGGCCTGGCAATGGCCGGGTTCCCTCAATCCGGCCTAGCAATGGCCGGGTTCCCTCAATCCGGCCTGGCAATGGCCGGGTTCCCTCAATCCGGCCTGGCGATGGCCGGGTTCCCTCAATCCGGCCTGGCAATGGCCGGGTTCCCTCGATCCGGCCTGGCGATGGCCGGGTTCCCTCGATTCGGCCGCACCCGCTGGCGCATGCCCGCCGGCCCCGGAGAGCCTTCTCCAGCAAGCAAGCACGACCACGGCGCGCTTCTCAACCCGGCCACGGGTCAGCGCCCGTCCCATCCACGGCGTACGACGGAACGAGTCCCGATGAGGAGATGAGCGTGGCCACAGTAGCCCATCAACTCCGCCGACCTGAACCGGCATGGCCACAGTAGCCCGTCAACTCCGCCGACCTGCGCCGGCGTGGCAATAGTGCGGCCCACGCCCCCCTGACACCAGCCAACGGCGGCAGGGCGGCGCGTCACTGTGGCCTGGCAGGCCCGTCCCATCCAGGGCGCACGACAAGGCAGGGAACAGCGTCCCCTGTCTCCCGGCCCTAGCGCCGGCTTCCAGACGCTGACATCCCGGCCCCACGGCCATGTAACTTTACCGTTGTAACCCTGGGGGGTTGGCCTATAAAACCCCCCAGGAGACCCCCATGTAGAGGGGAATCAATCTCTCGAGAGGTGGCCGACTGAGCATTCGATCAGTCGAACACGAAAGAACGCTCGAGCGAGAGCAGTAGCAGAAAGGAGGCACGGCCTGAGCCCTGGCTTGTCTTCCTCCCCAAAACAGCTCTAGAAGCAAGCCTGTATCATTCACACATAAACCACACTCGGCAGGACTAGGGGTATTATCTCTCCGGAGAGCCCCGAACCTGGGTATGTCTCGCGTCCCTCGCCCGCTCATACCAACCTCGCCTCTGGAGCCCACCAGTGCCCTCGAGCCTGCCCTTATCTTTAGCCATCTCATGGCATCTGCCGTGCGCCCACCACGACAGAAGCGGAAGGCAAATATTGATCCTTCAGTGATGTTGAATGTCCTTGCAACTTTAGGCCAGTGGCTATGGATAATTGCCCGCCCAACCTTCGTCCTCTTCAGGAAGACTTCAATATTATACCGTGGGTGTTGAATGAATACCTTCCTCGCCTCTTGACCATGCAGGTGGTTTGAGAGGTAATCATCGGTGAACTGCTTTGAAAAGTACTGAAAACAAAGATATGCATAAATCGCTGTTATAAATTTTGAAATGGCGCAAGGGGTAAAAACACGATAAAAGAGTTAGTACCATCCTATAGTTGACTGATGTCTTCTTCATTGTGCAAACAAAGATCTTGCTATTATTCGTCGCAAGTTTCTTCATCCTAACAATCTTTCTGAGTTTCTTGACTTGACTGATACTCATGGACATCTCATTTCCCCATATGCAAAATGGGTCGAACAGTGGGTCTAAGCCTCTGACAACAGAACCTACATGTGCAAGACCAAATTGTAAGAAACCTAAATATTAGAATGATTCCTGCAACTGCACAATAATGTGCTATTAGCAAAAGGACCATGCATGAGCAAACCTCGATGGTAAACCGCAGTGTCTCCCATTGTTTCCCTGCAACACACATAAGGAAGATCTTGATCAGGTTAACTGAGAGTTGCCATACTATCAGTAGAATATGTATTGAGTACAGCCAAATTCGATTTATTTCTCACATGCATAACAATACAAAATTGTACCCACAGCAAATGAAAATCAAATTGCTTAATTGAACCAAACAGTTAAATGGACAGCAGACCAAATGAACCAAAACAGTTAACTGAGGACGACATTGCAGAATAGAAACATGTACTAGAAGATAAGATAGTTAACAAAATAAATAATGCTTGAGAACAGTACTACAAAATGTAGCAATTGTTGGACCAAACTGTTAACTGAACATTACATTTTAGAAGACCAAACTGTTAACTGAACATCAGATTGCATATTAACATTACAGAGGACAAATCACTAGAAGGCACTGGCGGTGGCCTCGAGAAAACAGCACGAACTGTATTTTAAAGTAGACAACCGCGTGGCGGTGTCGACGGTGGCCTCGAAGACGAGGTGCTCCTCCAAGATCTGGTGGTCGGCATGCATGGCAGCCATAGCGACCTCGTGCGCGCGTGCGGACGCGATTTGCTTCTCCGCTGCCAGATGCTACTGAGCACCATGTTATACTGCGTGCAAAATGGCTGTGGGTGGCGCTTAATTGGAGGACGGGGCCAGTGATTTTGGCGGAAGGTGTCGCACCGTCGGTCAGGGCATGTGGGACGGGGAAGGAGGAGGATGGTGTGGGTGGGGTGTGGATTACCTGACCATATCGACGAGGCCACGCAGCAAGAAGAAGGGTCACCGGCGAGGAGGCGGCGCTGCAAGAAGAAGGGTCGCCGGCGAGGAGGCGGCGCTGCAAGAAGAAGGGTCGCCAGCGAGGAGGTTGAGCTGCCAGTAAGCAGCAGTGAAGGTCGTTTGAACTTGGAAAGCAAGGAGGAACAGTGGAAATGTGGCTTTTGGTGGGAGGGAGGGGGCGGGGAGATAGATATTTCCGCGGTGGCAGAAAAATTTTGCTCGGTGCCGTGAGAAACTGGCGCGCAAGTGTGGTTCAAGCGCGGGCAGTGGACTGTAGACGACGAAGCTTCCTGCATAAGGCAGACAAGACGGTGCGCCAAGATATTTTATATCGCATCCCACACGATTCTTGCTAGTAAACTGTTTGTGGTATACCTGATTTTTTTCATTATGTTTTGAAAGACAAAATAGTGTTACGGAGGGAAAGGATGGTGTTTGAATTGCTAGAACATTTATGTACAGTGAACATGTAACTACATGAGTGTCGTGTTTAAATTTGGAATTATTCCGGGTTCATTTGGCATTTTTATGCATTAATTGAGTTTCTAGGCATTTAATGTGCATAATTCAAATTTGAACTACAAGCTCATGCTCCAGTGCACCAAAGTTTGTTGAAAAATCATATGTGTGTCTTTGGGTGAATTTATAGGTCCCATGCAAGAATGGGAATGAAATTCAAACATCTGGGCGTCGTGGCTCGGGCGGGAACATTGAGAAACTTGGTTTTTAAATTCCTGTAAATTCAAAACTCGCCTGAAAATCATGAAACTTGGCATGGTGTCATTTCATGGCACCAACATGCTGTGGTAAAAAAATTGGCCGCATTTGGACAAGTTTTGGTATAAGCTTCTTGCAAACCAGAGCTTCTCTCGAGAAGACTCGTGGTTCCCGAGGGGGCACGTGTCACCTTTGTGTGCGAAACGATATACGCTGCCTCTCCCCCCTTGATTTTTTACAGAGGCAACATAGAACTATATGAGTGCCGTGTTAAAATTTGGAATTATTCCGGGTTTGTTTGGCCTTTTTAATACATTAATTGAATTTCTGGGCATTTAATGTGCATAATTCAAATTTGAACTACAAGCACATGCTCCAGTGCACCAAAGTTGGTTGAAAAATCACATGTGTGTCCTTGGGTGAATTTCTAGGTCCCATGCAAGAAATGGGAGTGAAATTCAAACATCTGGGCGTCGTGGCTCGGCCGGAAATATTGAGAAACTTGGTTTTTTAATTCCTGTAAATCCAAAACACGCCTGAAAATCATGAAACTTGGCATGGTGTCATGACATGGCACCAACATGCTATGTTAATTTTTTTGGCCAAATTGGGACAAGCTTTGGTATAAGCTTCTTGCAAACCGGAGCTTCTCTCAAGAAGGCTCGTGGTTCCGAGAGGGAACGTGTCACCTCCTTGTGCGAGACGACATACACTGCCTTCTCCCGCCTTAATTTTTTTTTTACACAGGTAGCTTAGACCAAATAGGAGTTTCGTGCTAAATTTTGGAATTATTTCGGGTTCGTTTGGCTTTTTTATACATTAATTGAATTTCTAGGCATTTAATGTGCATAATTCAAATTTGAACTACAAGCACGTGCTCCAGTCCACCAAAGTTGGTTGAAAAATCACATGTGTGTCCTTGTGTGAATTTCTAGGTCTCATGCAAGAAATGGGAATGGAATTCAAACATCTGGGCATCGTGGCTCGGCCGGAAATATTGGGAAACTTGGTTTTTTAATTCCTGTAAATCCAAAACACGCCTGAAAATCATGAAACTTGGCATGGTGTCATGACATGGCACCAACATGCTGTGGTAAATTTTTTGGCCGAATTGGGACAAGCTTTGGTATAAGCTTCTTGCAAACCGGAGCTTCTCTCAAGAAGGCTCGTGGTTCCGAGAGGGAACGTGTCATCTCCGTGTGCGAAATGACATACACTGCCTTCTCCCGCCTTGATTTTTTTACACAGGCAGCTTAGACCAAATAGGAGTTTCATGCTAAATTTTGGAATTATTCCGGGTTTGTTTGGCCTTTTTTATAAATTAATTGATTTTCTAGGTATTTAATGCACTTAATTCAAATTTGAAGTACAAGCGCATGCTCCAGTGTGCAAAAGTTAGTTGGAAAATCATTTATGTGTACTTGGGCGAATTTCTAGGTCCCATGGAAGAAGTGGGAATGGAATTCAAACATCTGGGCGTCTTGGCTTGGCCGGAAACATCGAGAAACTTGGTTTTAAAATTCCTGTAAATCCAAAACTCGCTTGAAAATCATGAAACTTGGCATGGTGTCATGACATGGCACCAACATGTTGTGGTAAATTTTTTGTCCGATTTGCGAAGGCGCACACATTAACAATCAACAAAGTCATTTTGGAACAAGTGCTATCACGTTACAAATCGGAAACACAAGTATTATTGAAACCATGGGCGTTCTACTTACCATTTACGTGCCACCACGCGTCCCCTTTTTTATTGGCTAGGAGGTGCCGTGCGGGGTAGCTATTTGAGTACGGGAGGCGTGCGATCAGACCCCTGCGCGTGCTCATCGGGAGGAGAGCCCTTTGACCTCTATCCGCGGCCCACCTCCCTCCCAATGTCCCCATTAATGGCGCCCGAGCCCCTATTTCATGGCATGGTTATGTCTCACTCGACTGAGATTTAAGAGAGAAAAAGAAAATCTGAAAAGAAAGTTTTGCACGGATCTTGATGTAAGATCCGACGAACCTATATAGCATCGACTGTGACTTATAACAAGACTGGTGAATATAAGGACGATGACAGTGGATAATAATTGTCTTACATATTTAGGAAGATAATTAAAAAAGCCACATGCGGCAACGCCCGAAATACACAATGGGCAAAAGAAGAAGGAAGACAACGATCTGGCTCGCTGATCTCTACTTTCTTGATGCATTGCTGCAGGCCGCGGGAACTACTAGTCTCCGCGGCGAGCGGCGACGAGCTCTTTCGTGTCCTCAAGACACTGCTTGAGAGCATCCACGGATTCCTCCACCAGCCTTTGGCGCTCGATGCGGAGCATGGCATTCTCGTCCATAAGTTTCTTGACGATGACGTCGGTCCTCTGCAACAAGGCAGTGGTCTCCTCGTGCTGCTTCGCCCTTCCGGCGATCTTCACCCTCAGCAGGTCGCGCTCAGTGCGTAGCTTCGCCTTATCCTCCCCTAGTCCCCAGATGACGCTGGTAGCACTTTCAAATGAGGCATTCATCTCGTCCTGCTGCTTCATCCAGTCGGAGATCCGACCCATCAGGTCATCGAGCATAGCGCGCATGCGCCTGTGAGAGTCCTCGCCTTCCCGCGAGACATTTTCCCAGGCCGCCGTGGTGCGGGAGGACATCTCTGCTGCATTCGCAGCACGGCGGGACATCTCTGCTGCTTCCGTGGTGCGGCCGGACCAGTCTGCTGCATCGACGGTGCGGCGGGACCTCTGTGCTGCTTCGGCGGTGTGGCGGGACCTCTGTGCTGCTACGGCCGTGCGGTGGGACATGTCGGCTGCTTTTGCAGCGAGGCGGGACATCTCTCGTGCTTCCGCTTCCATGCTCGCCTCTCCCTGGTAGTAATCTCTCGACCCAAAACTCACCCCCCCCCCCCCCCCCCCCCCCCCCCCCCCCCCCCCCCCCCCCCCCCCCCCCCCCCCCCCCCCCCCCCCCCCCCCCCCCCCCCCCCCCCCCCCCCCCCCCCCCCCCCCCCCCCCCCCCCCCCCCCCCCCCCCCCCCCCCCCCCCCCCCCCCCCCCCCCCCCCCCCCCCCCCCCCCCCCCCCCCCCCCCCCCCCCCCCCCCCCCCCCCCCCCCCCCCCCCCCCCCCCCCCCCCCCCCCCCCCCCCCCCCCCCCCCCCCCCCCCCCCCCCCCCCCCCCCCCCCCCCCCCCCCCCCCCCCCCCCCCCCCCCCCCCCCCCCCCCCCCCCCCCCCCCCCCCCCCCCCCCCCCCCCCCCCCCCCCCCCCCCCCCCCCCCCCCCCCCCCCCCCCCCCCCCCCCCCCCCCCCCCCCCCCCCCCCCCCCCCCCCCCCCCCCCCCCCCCCCCCCCCCCCCCCCCCCCCCCCCCCCCCCCCCCCCCCCCCCCCCCCCCCCCCCCCCCCCCCCCCCCCCCCCCCCCCCCCCCCCCCCCCCCCCCCCCCCCCCCCCCCCCCCCCCCCCCCCCCCCCCCCCCCCCCCCCCCCCCCCCCCCCCCCCCCCCCCCCCCCCCCCCCCCCCCCCCCCCCCCCCCCCCCCCCCCCCCCCCCCCCCCCCCCCCCCCCCCCCCCCCCCCCCCCCCCCCCCCCCCCCCCCCCCCCCCCCCCCCCCCCCCCCCCCCCCCCCCCCCCCCCCCCCCCCCCCCCCCCCCCCCCCCCCCCCCCCCCCCCCCCCCCCCCCCCCCCCCCCCCCCCCCCCCCCCCCCCCCCCCCCCCCCCCCCCCCCCCCCCCCCCCCCCCCCCCCCCCCCCCCCCCCCCCCCCCCCCCCCCCCCCCCCCCCCCCCCCCCCCCCCCCCCCCCCCCCCCCCCCCCCCCCCCCCCCCCCCCCCCCCCCCCCCCCCCCCCCCCCCCCCCCCCCCCCCCCCCCCCCCCCCCCCCCCCCCCCCCCCCCCCCCCCCCCCCAATGCACTCTGATTCGGTGAGATAATATCAGAGAGGAGACATGTAAGATGACCTGCTAGAAGTTTTGAAATCACCTTGTACAACACATTACATAAGCTAATTGGCGAAACTGTGTTATGATATATGGGTTCTGTACCTTTGGGATGAGCACAATAGTGGTGTTGTTCCATCCCTCTGGAATCTTCCTTGAGTTCATAGCCGATAACACTTCAGCTGTCAAGTCCTCCCCTGTAATATGCCAAAACATTTTATAGAATACATCATGTAAACCGTCCGGGCCGGGCGCTTTTAAATCACCAATGTTGAACAGAGCTTTTTTTACCTCCTCCTGAGTGTACGGTTTATTCAGTTCATCAATCATTGTGTCAGTTACACACGGTTTAACCTTCTGTATAACAGTAGCGTCTGGTTCCAGAACACCAGATGTAAAGAGGTTAGAGAAGTAGGCCGTTGCATGTACTTTGATTAGCTCTTGATCCTTTATCCACTCGCCATTCTCTTTTTGTAACCTCTTAATGAAATTATTCTTCCTTCGACCATTAGCAGCCCTATGAAAAAATTCTGTATTTTGATCCCCACGAGTGAGCCAGTCGGTGCTTCCTCGTTGGAGCCAGTATATTTCTTCTTGCTCAAGTAGTTTCTCAATTTCCAAGTGCAACTCATGTTGTTTTACCATTGTCTCATCATTCAGTGGTCCTGATAGGACTAGATTAAGTTCTTTCTGGAGCTCATGCAGCCTGGTTCTTGGCCCCTTAAGGACCTCCTTGTCCCAACGATGAAGCACAGCATGTACGTCCGCTGTTGTTTCTGCAAACGATGTCATCCCCATTGCCTTGCGTCTGTCCCAGGCCACTTGAACTATTGTTCAACGTCCTCTACTACTTCTTGAGCTTGCGTTGGTTTTTTCCTTGAAGAGGAAAGGGTGATGCAGCAAAGTAGAGATAAGTATTTTCCTCAGTTTGAGAACCAAGGTATCAATCCAGTAGGGGACAACGCACAAATCACTGAATACCTGCACAAACAATCAAACAACTTGCACCCAACGCGATAAAGGGGTTGTCAATCCCTTCACGGTTACTTACAAAAGTGAGATCTGATAGAGATAGATAAACAATAAAGTAAATATTTTTGGTATTTTTGGTTTATAGATCGGAAAGTAAAAGATTGCAAAATAGTAGATCAGAGACTAATATTGTAGATCGGAAACATATATGATGGAAAATAGACCCGGGGGCCATAGGTTTCACTAGTGGCTTCTCTCAAGATAGCAAATAATACGGCAGATGAACAAATTACTGCCGAGCAATTGATAGAAAAGCGCAAAGTTATGACGATATCTAAGGCAATGATCATGAATATAGGCATCACGTCCATGTCAAGTAGACCGAAACGATTCTGCATCTACTACTATTACTCCACACATCAACCGCTATCCAGCATGCATCTAGAGTATTAAGTTCATAAAGAGCGGAGTAACGCATTAAGTAAGATGACATGATGTAGAGGAATTAACTCAAGCAATATGATGAAAACCCCATCTTTTTATCCTCGATGGCAACAATACAATACGTGCCTTGCTGTCCCTACTGTAACTGGGAAAGGACACCGCAAGATTGAACCCAAAGCTAAGCACTGCTCCCATTGCAAGAAAAACCAATCTTGTTGGCCAAACCAAACCGATAGTTCGAAGAGAATTACAAAGATATCAAATCATGCATAAAAGAATTCAGAGAAGATTCAAATAATATTCATAGATAAGCTGATCATAAATCCACAATTCATCGGATCTCGGCAAACACACCGCAAAAAAAGTATTGCATCAAATAGATCTCCAAGAACATCGAGGAGAACATGGTATTGAGAATCAAAGAGAGAGAAGAAGCCATCTAGCTACTAGCTATGGACCCGTAGGTCTGTGGTAAACTACTCACGCTTCATCGAAAGGGTAATAGAGTTGATGTAGAAGCCCTCCGTGATCGAATCCCCCTCCGGCAGGGTGCCAGAAAAGGTCCCTAGATGGGATCTCATGGGTACAGAAGGTTGCGGCAGTGGAAAAGTGTTTTCATGGATGCCTCTGGTGGTTTAGGGATATTTGGGAATATATAGGCAAAAGAATTAGGTCAGAAGGGTTCACGGGGGGCCCACAAGGGTAGGGGGCCGCCCTCCATCCTTGTGGCCGCCTCGTGGCTCCTCTGACTTCATCTCCAAGTCTCCTGGTTGTCTTCTGGTCCAAGAAAAATCATCGCGAAGGTTTCATTCCGTTTGGACTCCGTTTGGTATTCCTTTTCTGCGAAACTCAAAAACAAGGAAAAAATAGGAACTCGCAGTGGGCTCTAGGTTAATAGGTTAGTCCCAAAAATAATATAAAATAGCATATTAATAGCATGGAACAATCAAAAATTATAGATACGTTGGAGACGTATCAAGCATCCCCAAGCTTAATTCCTGCTCGTCCTCGAGTAGGTAAATGATAAAAACAGATTTTTTTTGATGTGGAATGCTACCTAATGTATTTATCCATGTAATTTTCTTTATTGTGGCATGAATGTTCAGATCCATAAGACCCCCCCCCCCCCCCCCCCCCCCCCCCCCCCCCCCCCCCCCCCCCCCCCCCCCCCCCCCCCCCCCCCCCCCCCCCCCCCCCCCCCCCCCCCCCCCCCCCCCCCCCCCCCCCCCCCCCCCCCCCCCCCCCCCCTCTTCATCACACAAAATATTCATATCATGCACAACCCCGATTTCAGCCAAGCACTTGTTTTCATACTCTATTCTTTCAAACCTTTCAACTTTCACGCAATACATGAGCGTGAGCCATGGACATAGCACTATGGGTGGAATAGAGGTGGTTGTGGAGAAGACAAAAAGGAGGGAGATAGTCTCACATCGACTAGGCGTATCAACGGGCTATGGAGATGCCCATCAATAGATATCAATGTGAGTGAGTAGGGATTGCCATGCAACGGATGCACTAGAGCTAAATATGTATGAAAGCTCAACAAAAGAAACTAGTGGGTGTGCATCCAACTTGCTTGCTCACGAAGACCTAGGGCATTTGAGGAAGCCCATCGTTGGAATATACAAGCCAAGTTCTATAATGAAAATTCCCACTAGTATATGAAAGTGACTAAACATGAGACTCTCTATCATGAAGAACATGGTGCTACTTTGAAGCACAAGTGTGGAAAAAGATAGTAGCAATTGTCCCTTTTCCCCCCCCCCCCCCCCCCCCCCCCCCCCCCCCCCCCCCCCCCTCCTCCCATGGGACAATGCTCTAATAATGATGATCATCACACTTTCATTACAACTCGATATTACAACTCGATACTACAACAACAAAGTATGACTCTATATGAATGCCTCCGGCGGTGTACCGGGATATGCAATGCCCGTGCAATGAATCAAGAGTGACATGTATGAAAAATTATGCATGGTGGCTTTGCCACAAATACGATGTCAACTACATGATCATGCATGGCAATATGACAATATGATGCGTGTCATATGAACGGAACGGTCCCCCCCCCCCCCCCCCCCCCCCCCCCCCCCCCCCCCCCCCCCCCCCCCCCCCCCCCCCCCCCCCCCCCCCCCCCCCCCCCCCCCCCCCCCCCCCCCCCCCCCCCCCCCCCCCCCCCCCCCCCCCCCCCCCCCCCCCCCCCCCCCCCCCCCCCCCCCCCCCCCCCCCCCCCCCCCCCCCCCCCCCCCCCCCCCCCCCCCCCCCCCCCCCCCCCCCCCCCCCCCCCCCCCCCCCCCCCCCCCCCCCCCCCCCCCCCCCCCCCCCCCCCCCCCCCCCCCCCCCCCCCCCCCCCCCCCCCCCCCCCCCCCCCCCCCCCCCCCCCCCCCCCCCCCCCCCCCCCCCCCCCCCCCCCCCCCCCCCCCCCCCCCCCCCCCCCCCCCCCCCCCCCCCCCCCCCCCCCCCCCCCCCCCCCCCCCCCCCCCCCCCCCCCCCCCCCCCCCCCCCCCCCCCCCCCCCCCCCCCCCCCCCCCCCCCCCCCCCCCCCCCCCCCCCCCCCCCCCCCCCCCCCCCCCCCCCCCCCCCCCCCCCCCCCCCCCCCCCCCCCCCCCCCCCCCCCCCCCCCCCCCCCCCCCCCCCCCCCCCCCCCCCCCCCCCCCCCCCCCCCCCCCCCCCCCCCCCCCCCCCCCCCCCCCCCCCCCCCCCCCCCCCCCCCCCCCCCCCCCCCCCCCCCCCCCCCCCCCCCCCCCCCCCCCCCCCCCCCCCCCCCCCCCCCCCCCCCCCCCCCCCCCCCCCCCCCCCCCCCCCCCCCCCCCCCCCCCCCCCCCCCCCCCCCCCCCCCCCCCCCCCCCCCCCCCCCCCCCCCCCCCCCCCCCCCCCCCCCCCCCCCCCCCCCCCCCCCCCCCCCCCCCCCCCCCCCCCCCCCCCCCCCCCCCCCCCCCCCCCCCCCCCCCCCCCCCCCCCCCCCCCCCCCCCCCCCCCCCCCCCCCCCCCCCCCCCCCCCCCCCCCCCCCCCCCCCCCCCCCCCCCCCCCCCCCCCCCCCCCCCCCCCCCCCCCCCCCCCCCCCCCCCCCCCCCCCCCCCCCCCCCCCCCCCCCCCCCCCCCCCCCCCCCCCCCCCCCCCCCCCCCCCCCCCCCCCCCCCCCCCCCCCCCCCCCCCCCCCCCCCCCCCCCCCCCCCCCCCCCCCCCCCCCCCCCCCCCCCCCCCCCCCCCCCCCCCCCCCCCCCCCCCCCCCCCCCCCCCCCCCCCCCCCCCCCCCCCCCCCCCCCCCCCCCCCCCCCCCCCCCCCCCCCCCCCCCCCCCCCCCCCCCCCCCCCCCCCCCCCCCCCCCCCCCCCCCCCCCCCCCCCCCCCCCCCCCCCCCCCCCCCCCCCCCCCCCCCCCCCCCCCCCCCCCCCCCCCCCCCCCCCCCCCCCCCCCCCCCCCCCCCCCCCCCCCCCCCCCCCCCCCCCCCCCCCCCCCCCCCCCCCCCCCCCCCCCCCCCCCCCCCCCCCCCCCCCCCCCCCCCCCCCCCCCCCCCCCCCCCCCCCCCCCCCCCCCCCCCCCCCCCCCCCCCCCCCCCCCCCCCCCCCCCCCCCCCCCCCCCCCCCCCCCCCCCCCCCCCCCCCCCCCCCCCCCCCCCCCCCCCCCCCCCCCCCCCCCCCCCCCCCCCCCCCCCCCCCCCCCCCCCCCCCCCCCCCCCCCCCCCCCCCCCCCCCCCCCCCCCCCCCCCCCCCCCCCCCCCCCCCCCCCCCCCCCCCCCCCCCCCCCCCCCCCCCCCCCCCCCGGAAATATAATAATAACTATTTTATTATTGCCTCTAGGGCATATTTCCAACAAAAAACACTATCATACCAGTAGCATGACAGTAAAAACACACAATAACAGAAAAAATTTATTTTATTCATTGGGTTACCTCCCAACAAGCTCTTTCTTTATAGCCATTAAGATGGGCTTAAGATTTCAATGATGCTCATATGAAAGATAATAATTGAAACACAAAGAGAGCATCAAGTAACATGTGAAAAACACATTTAAGTCTAACATACTTCCTATGCATAGGTATTTTATAAGCAAACAAATTATCAAGGCAAGCAATTTCTAGCATATGCAAAGGAGAAGAATAAAACATTGATGATTTCAACATAACGAGAGGTAATTTAGTAACATGAAAATTTCTACAATCATATTTTCCTCTCTCATAATAATTACATGTGGGATCATAATCAAATTCAACAATATAGCTGTCATGTAAAATATTCTCATCATGATCCACATGCATAATTTTTTTATTATCTTCCAAAATAGTGGGATTATCATCAATGAAAGTTATGACCTCTCCAAACCCACTTTTATCAAAAATTCCATAAGATTGATAATTCTCCAAAGTAGTGGGATCATTATTACCTAAAGTTGATGCTCTTCCAAACTCACTTTTAATAGTGTTGCAAATTTTATTATCAATAACATATTCATCATGAGGCTTAAATAAATTTTCAAGATCATAAAAAGCATTATCACCCCAATCATGATTATTGCAATAAGTAGTGGACATGACAAAATTATCATCCCCAAGCTTGTGGTTTTGCATATCATTAGCACAATTGACACTACTAGAATTCATAATGACATCATTGTAATCATGCTTTTCATTTAAGGAGCTATCAAGTATGGGTGTTATAGCAATAATTTCATTTTTAACATAAGGAACTATGGCAAGTTCATCTCTATAAGCATCTTTAATATTGGCATCGTGGCCATAAGAATAACAAGCATCATGTTTATCAAGAGGGGATATTTCAATCGAATCATCGGAATCATGATTATCTATAGATTCATGTGTATCATTATTCTCTTCCAAAGCAGTAGACATTCTCTCAATAAATTCACTAACATAGGCATTAGATGCATAATTTTCATAGCAATACTTAAATATGGCAAAATTTTCAGATTTATAGAGAGTAATATCATACTTTTCAATCAAAGAAGCAACTTTATAAGCACCCTTAAAAGCAACAAATTCTTCAATTTGTTCGATACCATAGTAACTATAAACACCTTTTTCATAAGAAGACAAGATTTCATTATCATTGAACTCACATAGGTAGGGAAGGTGTTTTTTAGGGTTCTTAGAGCAACAAGTAAAATCATAAATTTCACATAGATTCCAAGCATAGCATAGCAAACTATTTATTTGATGCCATAGGAGTCTCCCCTTTTGCGACAAACGGTGATGCACAAAATGAGCATGCTCATCTAATGATTTTCCCTCAACTAAACTAGTTGGGGTTTCAGCACGAGCACGAATGGATAGAAGATGATCCAAGTAGTAAACTTTATATGGATCCATAGTTTCTTATATTTTTACTTTTAGTTTCTATTCTGGTGTGTTCGACATGAAGGCAATAAAAGTAAGCAAGCAAGTAAAGAAGCAAACAAGAAAAAGGCAAAAAGGCAAACGGAAAATATTTTAGTATTTTTGTAAAAGAAGTTTTAGAAGTGGGGGAGATGAAAATGAGAGGCAAATGGCAAATAAAGTAAATGCAAGGAGATGAGATTTGTGCAAAAGTACTTGATAGATGTTGATGATGTCTCCCCGGCAACGGCGCCAGAAATTCTTCCTGCTACTTGTAGCTTGCGTTGGTATTTTCCCAGAAGAGGAAGGGATGATGCAGCACAGTAGAGATAAGTATTTCCCTCAATTATGAAACCAAGGTTATCAAACCAGTAGGAGAATCACACAACACCCAGTGAGCAGCACCTACACACAAACAACAAATCCTTGCACCCAACGCAAACAAGGGGTTGTCAATCCCTTGGCGGTACCCCCCCCCCCCCCCCCCCCCCCCCCCCCCCCCCCCCCCCCCCCCCCCCCCCCCCCCCCCCCCCCCCCCCCCCCCCCCCCCCCCCCCCCCCCCCCCCCCCCCCCCCCCCCCCCCCCCCCCCCCCCCCCCCCCCCCCCCCCCCCCCCCCCCCCCCCCCCCCCCCCCCCCCCCCCCCCCCCCCCCCCCCCCCCCCCCCCCCCCCCCCCCCCCCCCCCCCCCCCCCCCCCCCCCCCCCCCCCCCCCCCCCCCCCCCCCCCCCCCCCCCCCCCCCCCCCCCCCCCCCCCCCCCCCCCCCCCCCCCCCCCCCCCCCCCCCCCCCCCCCCCCCCCCCCCCCCCCCCCCCCCCCCCCCCCCCCCCCCCCCCCCCCCCCCCCCCCCCCCCCCCCCCCCCCCCCCCCCCCCCCCCCCCCCCCCCCCCCCCCCCCCCCCCCCCCCCCCCCCCCCCCCCCCCCCCCCCCCCCCCCCCCCCCCCCCCCCCCCCCCCCCCCCCCCCCCCCCCCCCCCCCCCCCCCCCCCCCCCCCCCCCCCCCCCCCCCCCCCCCCCCCCCCCCCCCCCCCCCCCCCCCCCCCCCCCCCCCCCCCCCCCCCCCCCCCCCCCCCCCCCCCCCCCCCCCCCCCCCCCCCCCCCCCCCCCCCCCCCCCCCCCCCCCCCCCCCCCCCCCCCCCCCCCCCCCCCCCCCCCCCCCCCCCCCCCCCCCCCCCGGCAGCAAGGTTGATGTAGAGCCCCTCCGTGATCGATTCCCCCTCCGGCAGATTACCGGAGAAGGACCCCAGATGGGATCTCTCTGGAACAGAAGCTTGCGGCGGCGTAAAAAGTATTTCGTGGACTCTCTTGAGGGTTTCTAATTTTTCTGGAATTTATAGTGCTGGAATTAGGTCAAACGGAGGTGGGGTGGGCCCACGAGGTACCAGGGCGCGCCACCCCCCTGGGGCGCGCCCTAGTGCCTCATGGCCCACCTCTTCTTCTTCTAGCCCTCTCCCGAAGCTTCTAGTGTTCTTCTTGCCCAAGAAAAAATCTCCAAAAAGTTTCACTGTATTTGGACTTCGTTTGATATTGAATTTCTGTGAAACAAAAACAGGGCAGAAAACAGCAACTGGCACTGGGCACTAGGTTAATAGGTTAGTCTCAAAAAATGATATAAAATTACTGTAAATGATTATAAAAACATCCAAGATTGATATTATAACAGCATGGAACAATCAAAAATTATAGATACGTTGGAGACGTATCATTGCGCATCATTGGCAGTGTCTTAGCGAGTCCTAGTTGTTCTATCACATGCTACTTTGCTACATTTGAACCATTCGGCGTGTTTAAATTTGAATAATTTAGATTGTAAACTTTGAATTCGGTTTGAAAACTATATTGGAGATTTGCTTGAACATTCAAATTTATGTTTAGTTTCTATATGTATGCTAATATGTAGTTGCAATTTATACTAGAATTGCAAAGTTTAGAAAAACAAAAATTTACTCCGTTAAATATAGGGGATCGGCTAGGTCCGGCCAAAACTTAGTGGAGTATATATACTCCACTAAGCTTTTACTCCACTATTTTTAGGGGATCGGTTAGAGTTGCCCTTAGGGCATCTCCAATCGAAAACCCAAACGGATTTGTCCGCCAAAATGTTCAAACATGTGTTCGCAAAATTTTGTTTGGTGCGCAGAGACCTAAGCCGTGTGTCCTGTTAGAGCAATCAGCTTGCATGGCTTGATTGGCTGTCGGTGTCCTCTGCCGGGCGGCTCCGGCCTCGGTGACAGTGGAGAAGCTACGGCGAGGCCAAAATGGGCCGTGGCCCGCCCAGCCCATGTGATTTTCTACAGTGTATATGTATTTTTGGGCCATGAAACACAATCCCAACAGTCAGTTCCTACAGCCGGCTGCCTAGGTTTCTGGGCCAAGCTCCGCCACTGCTCGATTACCCAGCAATTGCGTCCCTTCCAGCTCGCATGGCTTGTCGATGTCTCGGTGGCTACGACCACGGCAGCTCGGATCCAGTACTAAGAGCAACTCCAACGCGCCGATCCAAACGGGCGCGTGCTTTGTCCGCCTTTTGTCCATTTGGGTCGGCGAAGCGGACGGGCGCGTCCGCTTTTTCATTTGGGTCGGCAAGTACGCCCAACGGGTGCTAGACCCATTTCCCCCGTGTGCGAAAAATAAAAAAGAAATGCAAAAATATAAACATAATTATACATAAAAAGGCCGGTCAACCGCCGGCCAAAGTCCACTTAAACATTAATAGAACTAAAAAACATGAATAAAACTAGCGTGGTCAGCGCGCTACCCTAGGCGGCGGCGTCCTCATCGTTGTTCCCGAGGCCGGTGAGGTCGATGAATGCTGGCGCCGGCCCAAATGCGCCGAAGG
Organism: Thinopyrum obtusiflorum; assembly: GCA_036873465.1. Classification (NCBI taxonomy): domain Eukaryota; kingdom Viridiplantae; phylum Streptophyta; class Magnoliopsida; order Poales; family Poaceae; genus Thinopyrum; species Thinopyrum obtusiflorum. The sequence continues at coordinate 20,810 of JAAAWM010010218.1, forward strand.
CCCGTTCCCACTCCTCACGGGCCGCCTCCTCAGGCGTCTGCTTCGCCGATGTTGCGCGGGCGCGCTCCTCCTCCTCCTTCTCCAGGTGCTCCTCCTCCGCCTCCCACTCCAGCTGGATCAGGCGCTCGCCGTCGGCACGCTCCTCCGCCAGCCAATGCTGCCTCCAATGTTCAAGGTAGGACGCCTCCTGCGCCGGCGTCGCGCCGAGCCACACGGGGGGTACGCTGACCCACTCGCGAACCACGCCGTCCCACGTGTAGCTCTCCTCGGGCCAAGAGGGCGGCGGAGGCGACCGCTTACGCGGGGTCTCCTCTGCCTTGGGCTCGGCGAGAGGCGGCGGTGCCGGTGGGGCGACGAGGGGAGCTACACGGATTAAAAAAGGATGCGCGCCCGACGCTTCCACTCACTGACGCGTGGGCCTGCGGTAGCTGGCCGTAATAAATATTTCCGCGGGTGGCAGTTGGCTAGCCGACATGTGGGGCCACGGCGGACACCGAGGGGACGCGCGGCGCGTCCGTTTTCTGTCCGCGCCGACGCAAATGTGGCCCAAATTTGCACCTGAAATGCGTCGGCGCGAACGTCTGGCGGATGCGTTTTGGGTTTGGGTCGGCGCGTTGGGCCAGCGTTTTTGTCCTCCGCAACCCAAACGGACACGCGCGGACGAAATGGGTCGCTGCGTTGGAGTTGCTCTAACTTGTCAGGTTGCTGATTATCATCACCTCCCCACGCGATGGTCTTTGCTTCGCCGCCTGCCCTACCCTGTACACCTCAAAGCCTCCCCTTTTGCCAGATCTAATGCTCGTGGGTCTGAAGGCGGTGCCACCCTTCGACGGCAGGTGCAACCCCACCAACCCCATTCCGACATGGTAGTTATGACAAGCATTAGCTTCCTCATCTTCGATTCCAGATCCGGCGGCTATGGGATTGCTCAGCCTCACGCCAGGGAGAAATCTCTTCTCGGCTTGCCGGTGCTGGCAGCAGCGATGCCTGTGGGTGTAGTTTTCCTTCTTGGAGGCGCTGTCATAGCCTTCAGTTGCGCCCCTCTTCAAGCTCAAGGGAATCCCTACGTCTGATTCCTCAGGACCGGATGGCGACGGTGTCTCAACACTGTTTTCCTTCTTGAAGGCACCGCCGTCCTTCTTGAAGGCGCTATCTTGCTCGCTCACGGTGTCCCCGGTGTTGGCGTTGGCGATGTTGGAATTCTTGCTGGTTCGGAATTGTCGCTCTTGGGCCGGGCTTGGTAGGTTATGATGTGTTGTATCCTATGTTTGGGCCGAGCATCCATTATCTCTCGGCTCTGGGCACCATGTTCACGCCTGCATGTGTTCGTGTCATGTGTTGTATCCCTCACTGTACTCTTTCTATTCCTTCTATCAATGAAAAGATACTCAAGCTTTGCGTATTCGCGAAAAAAATGCCGTGTCTTGTTCTGAGAGATCGACAAAATCACTCATGTGTTCTACATTGCGAACACCCTCACCCCATCCCCCACAATTATGTAGTGTATGATCACACAAAATGTAATCACGTCGGTATCTCATGATCCCACTGTTGGAAATATGCCCTAGAGACAATAATAAATGTATTATTAAATTTCCATGTTCATAATTAAGTTTATATTTCTGTGCTATAATTGCATCCTTGAATACGAGATTCGAAGGGAAAACTCAATTGCATGTGTGGAATATAAACACCAATATGATCCCTAGCCATGCCTCTAAAACTAGCTCATGTATTGATGATGATCTTATTTTCCTGATCACGAGCATTGTCATAGTAACAAAGATGTTGTCAATAGTGAGAACACATTGTTATCAGAACAATGGTGTTGAATAGGCCCAACTTATGAATTACTTATAGATTACATCGCTATTATGTTGTGGGTATTTTCATAAACGGTTACAATTACTTAGTTCCTTGGACCATCAAAATATCGTATGACCAACATACGGGATGGTTCCTTTGAGGTTACCGAACATCATTATGTAACTAGGTGATAATAAAAGTAACTTCCGGGTATACCGGAAATGTATATCTCGGTATCGATATTTTAATACAGAAATTTGCTCCTCTTACGATGAAGAGATATTCTATGGGCCCACTCGGTATTACAGTATCACGGTATTGCAGTATCATCATCGTCTGGCTAAACACATGTGATGGAGACATAGGGATACCGAAAATACGGACATGAGTAAAGAGAACAAAACCGGTAACGAGGATAACCGGTATAGTGATCAAGGAGTTGATCACAGGGATACCAATAATATCTCACCTCGGGTTTTATGAGGAATCGCAAAGCAAATGGAATAGTATTCAAGGATAAAAGCTTCACCTGAGAACTTCGTGAATATGCAAGAGTTGACAAGGGTGTCCAGATCACACTATTTAATATTGACCCGAAGGTGTTATGGGTCATGTCCGCTTTTTCTGAACCTGTAGGGTCACACACTTAACAACTAGTAACTATTATGGAAACTAAAGGTTGAGAGAATGAGCACCAAAAGTGTCTTGCATGGTCCTAAAAGTGTTTTGGGCATTCTGAAAAGAGTCTATATATGGAAGGTTTCGAAAAGGTTCTAGAATGTTCTTGAAACTTTTGGAGAACTCCGGAATATTATTTGGGATAAATGTCTCTCTTGGCTTGGCCCAAGGGGGCACCCCTTAGTGTGCCAAAAGGGCTCAAAACGGAGCTCCATCCATATAAGGAAAGGGCCAAACCAAATTGGGAGGAGAAGGAGTCCTCCTTGCTACTTGTGAGCTACGTTGGGATTTTCCCCGAAGAGGAGAGGAGATGCAGTACAGTAGAGATAAGTATTTCCCTCAGTGAGAACCAAGGTTATCGAACTAGTAGGAGAATCATGCAAAGCCTCGTGAACAACACCTGCACACACAAAAGCAAATACTTGCACCCAACGCGGGCAAGAGAGTCGTCACTCCCCTTGAACTCGTTACTTTCAAGGATTAAATCTTGTAGTGGTAGATAGATAAATTGCAAAACAAAATAAAAGTAAATAAATTGCGGCAAGTATATTTTAGTTTTCTTTTTATATTTAAGATAGACCTGTGGGCCATAGTTTTCACTAGAGGCTTCTCTCTCTAACACATAGCATACGGTGGGTAAACAAATTACTGTTGGGCAATTGATAGAAAAGCGCATAGTTATGACGATATTCAAGGCAATGATCATGTATATAGGCATCACGTCCGAGACAAGTAGACCGACACCTGCCTGCATCTACTATTATTACTCCACCCATCGACCGCTATCCAGCATGCATCTAGGGTATTAAGTTAATAAAAACAGAGTAACGCCTTAAGCAAGATGACATGATGTAGACAAGATAAACTCAACTAATATGAATAAATCCCATCATTTACCCTTAATGGCAACAATACAAATACGTGTCTTGTCCCCTTCTGTCATTGGAATATAGAGCACCGCAAGATTGAACCCATTACAAAGCACCTCTCACGCTGAAGACAAATCAATCTAGTTGGCCAAACCAAACGGATAGATCAGAGAGAAATACAAAGCTATAACAATCACGCATGATAAAGTTTAGAAAAGACTCAATTACTTATCATGAATATTCAGATCATAAACCCATAATTCGTCGGATCCCAACAAAGACACCGCAAAAGAAGATTACATCGAATAGAACTCTAAGAAGATCGAGGAGAACATTGTATTGAAGATCAAAGAGAGAGAAGAAGCCAACTAGCTACTAGCTATGGACCCGTAGGTCTGTGGTGAACTACTCACGCATCATCGGTAGGGCAGTAAGGTTGATGTAGAAGCCCTCCATGATCGATTCCCCCTCTGGAAGAGTACCAAAAAAGGCCTCCAGATGGGATCATGGAAGAACAGAAGGTTGCGGCAGCGAAAAAGTTATTTTGGATGGCTCTCTATTGGTTTCCCAATATTTAAGAATTTATAGAAGTGGAATTAGGTCAGACGGAGCCACGTGGGGCCCACAAGGTAACAGGGCGCGCTTACCCCCCACAGGGCGCGCCCTGTTGCCTTGCCGTCTGGTCTCCTCCTGAAGCTTCTAGGGTCTCTTATGTCCAAAAAAAATGTCAAAAAGTTTCGTAGCGTTTGGACTCCGTTTGGTACTGATTTTCTGGAAAACTAAAAACAAGCAGAAAACAGCAACTGGCACTAGGCACTGGGTTAATAGGTTAGTTCCCAAAATGATATAAAATAGCATATAATTGCATATAAAACATCCAAGATTGATAATATAATAACATGAAACAATAAAAAATTATAGATACGTTGGAGACGTATCACTCCTCCACTTGGTTCGGTCGAGCCAAGGAGGGAATCCTCTCCCTCCCCAATTCGGCCACCCCTTGGCCCTTCCCGCCACCTATATATACGCGGGAAGAGATCCATGTGATCTCTCCAACATAGCCACGCTCTAATCCCGGTCTAATTGGTGTAACGGTGTAGACTCCTAATTAGGTGGGATCTAATTCTGGTTTAATTGGTCTAATAGAATTAGACTCCTAATTAGATGGAACACTGCTAGACTTCTCTCTCTTATTTTCTCAGAGCTCTTCTTCCTCGACGTTGATGTGATGCCGGATTACTAGTTCGAAACATGTGGATACCTCGGAGGGGTTGTCTACTTTGACTCTTGATCAGCGGATCATCTCGGAGAAATTCTCGTGGCTGGGTGGTATAACCTAGCTGCGAGAATCGTCGCGCTTCACCGACAGACTACACTGCTTTCCGCTACTCTTCTCATCCACTCTTTCACCTTATTCCAGACTCTATCTCCCAAATACTTAAAAGCTCCATTCTTTGAATAAACAACATCTGATGACATTCGCAAATATTTTCAGAGAGGGATTGATTTGCACTTCAAGAACCTATTTTACTTCGGTCCTCAAGGTTTCCCAGCAACCTTTGCTGAAAAATATGGAAGAATTTGGTTTATTTATTTTCTGGTCAGATGCTTTGCAAGAGCATTCCAGTATAGTGGATAACTCTCTTGCTCCATCACCATTTGCTTTGAAGAACAACATGCTATCATCCGCAAAAAGTAAATGAATCACCGGGTGCCGTCTAAGCTACTTTTATGCCACTAAGGTGCAATGATTGGGAATTCTTTTTAAGAGGCACGAAAGACCTTCCGTTGCCAACAAAAACAAATATGGAGAGATAGGGCCCCCTATCTATTACCACGTGAAGGTATAAAGCTCTCAAGTTTGTTACCATCAAACAAAACTAAAATAATTAACAAAGCTTACCAGCCCCATTATTATTGAGATCCAGGCTGGGCAAAACCCAGCTTTTCCATGATGGCCTTCAGATAATCCCACTCTGCTCGATCATAGGCTTTCATCATATCTAGCTTCAAAGCACATAACCTATTTTTCTTAGCCTTATTTATCTTCATGAAGTGTAGGCATTCATATGCAGAGATAATACTATCAGTTATCAGACGCCTTGGGACAAAAGCGAATTGCTCCTTGGAAATAATCTCAGGCGGGATGAGCTTCATATGGTCCGATACCACCTTTGAAGCAATTTTATAAAGGACATTATAGAGATTAATATATAGGCCTAAATTGATACAACATCATGGGGTTGGCTACCTTTGGTATAAGAACCAGGATCGTCTCGTTAAGCACTTCGACATCCTCTTCCCCATGTAAAATCCTCAACACAATGTCCATGACCTCCTCTCCCACCAAATCCCAATGGCGCTGAAAAAAGTGAGCAGGGTAACCATCTCGGCCAGGTGCTTTGATTGGGAACATTTGGAATATGGCCTTTTTAACTTCTTCATGCGTGTAGGGTGCTAGGAGTTGATTGTTCATTGCATCAGTGACCTTTACCGGGACCTTGTCGATCACATCCTCCATGCCCGAAGTTCCTTCAGCTGTAAATAATTCCTTGTGAAAGGAAGTAGCCAGTTTCTCCATCTCGTCTCGATCCGATGTGGGCATGCCATCATCCCGAGTCAACTCTTTTATTTTGTTCTTCCGCCTTTGCATGCTTGTGTGTTGTTGGAAAAACTTGGTGTTTTCGTCCCCGTTAGATAACCAATCGATCCCTAGAGCACTGACGCATTAATATTTCCTCCATGTGATAGAGTTCCACTAGTCACCCTTTTGTCTCTGCATGTGATGGCCCATTCCTAGAGGGGTCATTCCGCAAAATTTTCATCTCTGTCTTTAACTTTTTTTTATTTCCTTCCTTGCATTCCTTATGTTTTGGACACTCTAGTGCAGCAGTGAGCTCGATAACCTAGACGGCTTGTTGATAAGTTCAGACACCATCGTGGCCTTAGAGATATCGCTCTACTACAGCCCCATCGACTCATGAAAATTCTTGTGTCGCTCCCAATATAGTTCATACCGAAACAAAGGTCCACCTCTCCTTCCTCTGGACTCTGGTGTGAACATTTGCAAAACCATTGGGTCATGATCCAATGGCGCAGCCGTTTGATGCCTAAGTACTGCCTCTGGGAACCGGTTTATCCAGTCCGGGTTAGCGAATGCCTGGTCTAGTCGCATGCGGGTGTACGAGCCCCCTGTAATTTTTTTCTCAAAGGTCCAGCTCCTCCCATGGTAGCCCAAGTCAGCAAGGTTGCAAACATCTATCGTGTCTCTGAAACCTGCAATCTGAGCCACCCGACGTTGTCCGGTTCCCATGTGTTCATCGGCCCTTATTACCTCGTTAAAATCGCCAATGCAAACCCAAGGCAAAGGGCTGGCTGCAACTAACGATTTCATGAGATCCCATGTTTTGTATCTTTCATTGGTTTGAGCTTCTCCATATACATAGGTTAGTTTCCAATCGTCATGTCCCTGAATAGAGATTTTTGCATCTATATTATATTCTGAGTAACCAAAAACTTCAACATTTTCCAAAATATTCCGATGCCATCACTACGACCATTAATGCTAACTGCATATCCTTTATCAAAGCCTAATGTGACAGCTAAGCCTTCAACATGTGTTTTAGAAATTTGTGTCTCTACTATGCATAACACGGTCGAGGCAAATTGCTTGGCGAGGTCGTGAAGCTCTCGATCTATCGCAGGTTTTCCCGCCCCGTGATGGTCCCAATACATGACATTCATTACGCCCGACACATTGCTCTTGACTGTGCTTTTGTCAGCTGCACCATTCAACGTCTTAGGTCTTTTAGGGTCTTGCTTGGCCGATGGGCTTGGGGGAACCACCGGCGCTGGCAACGCAAGTGAACTAGTGCCATTTGTACCAGGGAGCGCCAAGGTTTTTGCTACTCCAATAGCTGTTTGACCAACGATATGGCCAGCATCACACTTCCTCGTAGGGTCAGCATCTTCCATTGTTGAGTCCGGGCCCACATCCTCCTTGTACTGATCATAAGTATTCTTCGCGGCCATTGCTCGTCATTGAGTTAGCCGCCCCTCGACCCATGCGACCAGCCCTATGAAAAATGAAGCACACGGGTCCTTAAAAACCGACTTCGGTGGAGGGTGGACTCCATCACCACAATCCTTGTACACATGGTCGAGATTACCACAAATCGCACACCAATCAGGAAGCCTCTCATATCTGACTACGAATATCTCCCTCTTCTTCTTCTTCTTTACTAGAGAGATTGCATTCTTTAAAGGCTGATAGACATTAACTCCGACCCTAACTCTGAAGAAATTTCCTTCAAAGTCTTAATTTTTCAGTTCTGCATGAATGAACTCACTGATCTTTCTGGCTAGTGACTTGAGCAGCTGCACATATCCGCCAAGGAGATCATGGATTTGTGCCCATAGTTCTATGGTATCTAATGCGATGGTTGATGGCTTCGTGAAACCATCATAAGGAGCAATTACCACCGCATTTCCTCTTAAAGTCCATGGACCTACTTGCATGACTCTCTCCCAATCGCCTAGACATAAAAATTGGAGGGTATAGAGATTGTCATTGAGGGGACAAATCTTAACCTCCTTTGCCAGATCCCCAGCAACACACATGTTTCTGTAGAACCAGTACTGGATGTACGGTTTGTCTATATGCACCATAGCAATCGCCATCCACCGCGATGCTTCTGTCGGTAGTTCGTCCTCATCGACGATCAAATCGTCCATATCATCCTCGTTGAGACCAGGTGCCTTCATCATCTGCTCAACGTCGCCTGCTGCCGCACTCGAACTCTGAGCGCCTTCTTCCATCTTGGTTCCCTTGCCCGCTAGATCGGATCTGCTGGGCGTGGTTCCCCACTCCCTCGCCTCTAGCACGTGATGGCCAAGACCGAGCGGTGATCCAGGATCATCCCTTGTGCAGTCCGAGCCGAAGCGGTGGAGAGAAGAGGGCGGGGGAAGGTGATCTCAACGTCCGACGCCCATCGCTGCCGCGAGGAAGTTAAACCCTAATGAGAAGGGAAACAAGCACGCCTTAGCAATCAGTTTTTATAAAACTTTGAGTACTTTAAACAGATTTGCTAAAACTCAGCTAGATGAGTTTTAGTTATGTCTCATTCACTTTTGTGACCGTTGGATGTATATATGCCCTAAGATTCGTACGTTTTCGCGTATGGCTGCTTTTGTATTGGGCTCTCTGCAGTTTTGTGTTGTGGGCGTTCGTTGCCAGGCCGGCAGGCCTTTTTTTTTGCGGTGAAGGCCGGCAGGCCTTTCTTTGTAATATCTTTTTCTTCTTCCACTGATTCAGCGATGGACTATTTCTTGTAACGTGAAACGAATGATTATTTTTCTGGTTCAGTCATAACACGGTCCTTTTTCTTTTGTGTGTTGTCCTTTTTTTATTCAACTGTTTTTTTAGAGTCTATTCAACTGTTTTTTGTGGGTGTTTTTTTTTGCTTTTGTATTGACTTTTATTTCTTACTTTTGTTTATGTCATTTTCTTTTGAATATCAAACTTTCAATTGCAATTACATTTTTATTTTATTTTTTATCATTTTTATTTTAATTTATTTTTAGACTTGAATGAAAAATGGTCCATTAGTTGCATGCCCGTCTACCCACATGCAAATACCCACTTTTATGTTCTTCTTTTTTGTATTGACTTGTGACGTTTTATTCTTCTTTTTTCTTTTTTCTGTTCGTACGTGGAGCACAAGTGTGCAATTTCATTGTTTTTATGTTATTATCATTGAAATACCCACAAGTGTGCCAGTGCGTGTCTGTCATTAGGCATGCAACTGCAAACGTTGTAACCTGCCTGCAACTGCGCGGGCACTAAATGACCGCAGCTGGGATCGAGAGGGGTTGTTGGGGCAATTGCATATCCACCACTTGACATGCAACTACAAGCTTTTTTGTAGCCTGAATGCAACTGCACGGACACAAAGCGAGTGCAATTGGGGTCGGGAGGGGAGTTGTTGGGTCCAGTTGCATGTCCACCACTGGACATGCAACTGCAAGCATTTAAATTGGGGTTGGGAGGGGAGTTGTCGGGTCCAGTTGCATGTCCAATGGTGCCCATGCAACTGCAAGCATTGTACCTCGACTGCAACTGCATGGATACAAAGCGACTGCAACTAGGGTCGAGTGAGGAGTTGTTGAGGCCAGTTGCATGTCCATCAGTAGACATGCAACTGCAAGCGTTATCACCCGTCTGCAACTGCATGGATACAGAGCGGCTGCAACTAGGGTCGGGAGGGGAGTTGTCGGGGCCAGTTGCATGTCCACCACTAAACATGCAACTGCAAGCGTTGTAAGCCGACTGCAACTACACTGACCCAAAGCGACTGCAACTGAGGGGTGGAAGTGGAGTTGTCAGGGCCAGTTGCATTCCAATGGTTCCCATGCAACTGCAAGCATTGTAACTCGACTGCAACTGCATGGATACAAAGCGGCTGCAGCTATGGTCGGGAGGGGAGTTGTCGGGGCCAGTTGCATGTCCATTAGTAGATATGCAACTGCAAGTGTTGTAACCCGACTGCAATTGCATGGCCCCAACGCGACTGCAACATGGATCAGTAGGGTTTTTTATGGGTCAGTTGCATGTCCACCACTAGGGTTGCAACTCCAAGCATTGTAACTCGATTGCAACTTCCACATCCCCAAACACGGCTGCAACTCGGCCGATCCCCCCCCCCCCGGGGGGGGGTTGTTGGCCATTTGCATGTTCACCACTGACTTTTAACCATGAGTGTTGCAACTTGATTGCAACCGCATGCCCCCCAACGCGACCGCAACTGGCGTCGATAGTATTTTTGTTGGCCAGTTGCATGTTGACCACTAGAGTTGAAACTACAAGCGTTGTAACCCGATTGCAACTAGACAACCCCAAACACCGCTGCAATTGGGACGGTAGGTTTTTTTTGGTCAGTTGCATGTCCATACTAGACTTGCAACTATAAACGTTGTAAACCAATTTGCAACTGCATAGCCCCAAACACGGCCGCAACGCCGATAGGGGGTTGGCCAGTTGCATGTCCACCACTAGACTTGCAACTGCAAGCATTGCAACCTGACTGCAACTGCATGGCTCCAACACGACTGCAACTGGATCGGTAGGTTTTTTTTGCCAGCTGCATGTCCACCACTAGAGTTGCAACAGTAAGTGTCACAACCCAATTGTAACTGCGCGTGGCACCAATGCGACCGCAAGGGTTGCAATCTGGACTGCAACTGTGGTGGCCCCCAACACGACTGCAGGTGGTGGCAATTTGTTTTCATTTTTTTCTTTCTTTTCAATTTTTAACAATAGAATCATGATTTTTTTTAAATCAGTATTTTTTTGAATATATCTCTTTTTAAAATTTATGAACTTTCTCATATTGTGATATTTTAAACATCATGAACATTTTTTGAATTCACGAATATTTTTTTCTGATTCACAAATACTTTTTATACATGCGGTGAACATTCAAAAATACATGACGACATTTTCCAAATATGAAGTGAACAGTTTCGAATACACTACAACCACTTTTGTGAATTATTTCTAAATGCACGGCATTATTTTCTTTCAAATATGCAACTAATATCCTTAGAAACATGTCGTGAATTTTTTTCAACGCATGTTTTTTTAATACACGGTGAACACTTTTTAAATACATGATGAATAAATTTTTAATACACGGTGAACATGTTTTTAAATACTTGAAGAACATTTTTTAAGTTCGAACCTATACTTTTTTAATTTTCTGGTGTATAATATTTTCCTTAATTTTACCCATCTAACATTTTTTTAAGCAATTTGTTAAATACATTTTTTCTGAAATATTAAACAAGCTGAGGCACAAAACCGGGCATGACCTGTGCGCCAAAGGCTTCCTACTGGCAAAATGAAAAAAAAAACAATGAAAAAAACCTCACCCAAAATCGGAATACGACACGTTCCTCTATCATCCCGTGCATATCTTCTCCTTTTTTAAGAATATACATGTGCTCTTTTATTTTTGCCGGTAATATACGTGTGTTCTCCTACCGCATGCTCTCGTACCACATAACACATTCAGCCTAGCAATAAAGTACGTACATACAAAGGCTTATATACGTAAAATAGTTGTGGCCTGTTTGTTCACAAAATTACAAAGAAAGCACAAACAAAAGGAGAAAATAAAAGCACGTCTTGGAGCGCCATACAATGCACCCCATGCCAGCCCATCTTACCGAGCCCAACAACGCACAACCCCAACCCACAGTAAAACAACATGGGCAAAGCGGGCAGCCAACATATGGGATGACGAAGCAATCAGTAGAGATCTAAGAGACGTCCTCATCCTTTCCCCTCCTGCTACAGTAGTTCGAGGAGAAAGTCCCGTTCGCCACCGAGCTTCGCCGGTGATCCAGGCGGTTCCCTCTCCCTCCGCCGGCCGGTTCGGCGGCGGGAGGGTGGGGGAACCATGGATCTGGCCCTTGGTGTACATATGGTGCGGTTTGAGAGCTCTCACCGGCGCTGCCATGGAGGGGTTGGAGCTGCCGGTGAAAAATAAAGGTGTCGCTGCATCTGCCCCTTCCGACGTGGTGTTTGGCTTCGTCGAGGTGCGGGCGGCTCGTCGTTCTCGCGGTTCTAGGTGTATGGCGAGTTTTGGTGTTGCTCCTCTGACCGGCGCTCCGGCTGCTTCGGCGGTGGCGGCGGCGGAGGTCTGCTTTTGGGCTGCTCTTCTCCCAGTTCGTTGCTCTTGGTGGCGATGGGAGATGAGTTCGCCAGCGGCGTTCGTAGGTCTCCTCTTCGTCGCTGCGTGCTTCGTCGAGGAGCAAGTGGATTTTGGTCCTCGCCGTTCTTCGGAGTTGGCGAGTTGGTGTCTTTCCTGGCTGGTCGCAGGCCGGCGTACGAGTGGTGTTCTGCTCCTATCGATCCTTAGATCGGGGGGTGCCTCGGCCTTCTTCTCCGGTGGTGGCAGTGTCGGAGGGAGAAGTGATTTTGGTCCTTGCGGATATGTCGATCCCGCAAGTTCTTGTATCCTCAGGCAGGGCGGTGTGGCGGCTTCGGCGTCCTGGCGATGTGAGTATCTGTCTCCCCCTCCTCTTTGTCGTCGCGCCGGCGAGGTCTCCATCGGTGGCGTGGAGGTGGGGTCCTGGAGCGTTGTAGGTGTTTGGTTGAGCTGCAGGTGTGATTCCCTCTCAAGAGATGCTGGTCTTCCTCTTCCTCTCCGGTTCCGTTCGGAGAGCGTCGTTCTCTCGGAATTTGCTGATGCCGCGGTTGGCTCTCGGTGTCGCCGCCGATATGCGTTCATCGATTTGAGATCCCGCCCGGCGTCGGGTGGCTCATGCGGCTTCAAAACTTTTATGGCGGGGGTTTCTGTACCCCTGAGGCGGCCTGTGGGCATGGCGTCTTCTCCAGCTTCGGTGAGCTCCGGCGATGGCGGCGTGATTTGCGCGCGTTCAGGCGATGGTTGTCTTGGTGGCCAGCTGTGCTGCTCTGTTGTATTTTCTTTCTGTTCAGAGGGAGTCTGTGTAATATTGTGCTATGTATAAAGCAGCTCTTTTTCTCAAAAAAAAAAAACATATGGGATGACGAACGCCTACAGAAAAACATATGGAATGATGTCAGCCTGACATCAGCTGAATGAGACATAACTATATCTCATTCAGCTGAGCTCCAGGCTACTTTAAAACGAGGGAGTACATTATTTTCCGAAGAGCCCTAAAAGTCTCATGCTGGGCTGGGCCGGCGCAAATGGATCCAGCAATTGTTTACTCGTGTGACGGGAAATGAGAGATCCTGGTCCCTGCTTGAGAGTGCGCCTGGGCACGCTGTTCCTTCCGCTTCCACTAATCTTTGGCACACACACGCACACTGTTCTGCGCCGTCGCGGGACGGCCACCTCATCCACCCCTACCCGCCTCCGTCACCCGGAATTCAGGCAACCAACCTCGCAGAGCCTCCTCCGTTCTCTCCCGCCGTCGCAGGCAGGGGCAACCTAGCTTCCCACCAACCTAGCTGCAGGCAGGGGCGCTGAACTTGGGAGGCGACGACCTAGAAACAGGTAGCCCTCTTCCGTCTCTACTTCTCTGGGCTTCTCGATTCCGATTAAAGCACATCATGCTGACTTGCTACGGTTCCAAGCCGTTCCGTATGTTGTTTCCCGGGGAATTCTCGGGAATGCAAGTCTAGAAACACGTAAGTATTTGCCAAATTAAAGTAACTGAGAAACAGTTTGGGGGCAGGAATTCCAAATACTAGGTTATCACAACTGGATTGGAGTTCCCAGTATATATTTAGTGGACCTTGCCAGATCAAGGAATTCACGTACAGGGGTTTGGGTATGCATAATGTAGAATGCAGTGGTCAGATTTTCTTAGTACTACTAACTCCAAAGATTGGGCACTTACATGGAAATTGGTCGGAATACACATGAACAAAAATTTCAGTATGCAACAAATGGAGCTATCTGCGTTCGTCATGACCCCCTCCTCATCCTATAACAATAACTTACCGGGGTTGACTGCCCGCCGGTCTCAAAGATGGCATGTGAGACGCCTGCGCAGCCAAGTTCGAGCACAGGCACAAGAAGAGTTGCAGTATAAGAAGCTTGGAGATTCAGACCTTCTTATCAGCGAGATTACTCTTGGAACAGTATGTGCATAGCTGCAGATCATGTTGCTTGTTATTGCTACATTTCATTTACAACCCTGGCTAATTCTCTGTTCCTTTAGATGACTTTTGGGGAGCAAAACACAGAGAAGGAAGCACATGATATGCTTTCTTATTCTTTAGATCAGGGCATCAATGTACTTGACACTGCAGAAATGGTCAGTACAGAGCTACGTGTTCTCTCCTTCCATTTGTTAACTCTATTTCCTATCATCCGAAGTTCAGTTCAGTTATCAACGAAGCCATCCATGAATGACTGATCTTGTTTTTCATTTGTGACTTTCTTTTTATGCCTTTAGTATCCAGTTCCACCAAGGAAGGAAACTCAAGGTAGGACTGATCTATATATAGGCAGGTGGATGCAATCCAAGCCACGGGACAAGGTACCGTAAACAGGCCCAGTTGTTTGTTACCCTATTCTAAATCTGTTTGTGATTAGCCAATCATGCCAGCTGCTTGGGTTAGCAGCAATTTCGTAGACATGACCCCGGAGACTCTACTCTGCTTAATTAACTTGTTTCTGTGGGTACATGAAGTTGTTATGATCTGTATATATGTTACTCTTACTCCCTGTCCAAGTTGGTGTCAGCGTTCAGGGCCTAGAGATCATAATCATAATAATAGGAATAAATATTCTGAACAACAAAGATAAATATGGCTCAGGCTTTGGTATCAACAGACTCCAACTTTTCCATTCATAATGGCATGTTTGAATGGTGTCACTGAAACATGACACTTGCATGATTTGATAATGTGTATCCAGGTAATTCTAGCCACCAAAGTTTCTGGTTATTCAGAGCGATCTTCTTATCTTCGGGACAATGCAGAAGTGCTGCGTGTCGATGCCGCCAATATCAAGGAAAGTGTTGAAAAGAGCCTTTCACGTTTATCTACAGACTACATTGATTTGCTTCAGATACACTGGTTAGTATTTTATTTTGAAGATTATTTTTGCTCCGCATAATCTGCACATCTTTGTCCAGCTTGAATGCATACAATCATTTTCAGAAGGCACCAATATTCATTAGATTAACTTCTTCAGGTGTTTACTTGTACTTGTTCATGAAAATATTTTCCAACTTACGTTTAT
>JAAAWM010010219.1:0-35935 GCA_036873465.1 Thinopyrum obtusiflorum
AACGCGAAACACCGGGGATACTTCCCGGATGTTTCCCCTCTTCGCCGGTATCACCTCCTTCTGCGTTAGGGCACACCTAGCACCGTTACTTGTCGTGTCATGCGTCGATATGCATCTATTTGCATTGTATTCATTGTTTCTTCCCCCTCTTCTCTCACTAGACACCGAGACCGACGCCGCTGCTACCCAGTACGACTACGGTGTTGACGACCCCTCCTTCTTGCCAGAGCAACCAGGCAAGCCCCCCCCCCCTTGATTACCAGATATCGCCTATTCCTTCTCTCTACTGCTTGCATTAGAGTAGTGTAGCATGTTACTGCTTTCCGTTAATCCTATTCTGATGCATAACCTGTCCTTGCTACTACTGTTGTAACCTTTACCTGCAATCCTACATGCTTAGTATAGGATGCTAGTATTCCATCGATGGCCCTACATTCTTATCCGTCTGCCATGCTATACTACCAGGCCGTGATCACTCGGGAGGTGATCATGGGTATATACTTACATACATATTATATGATACATGTGGTGACTAAAGTCGGGTCGGCTCGTAGAGTACCCGCAAGTGATTCCGATGTGGGGGGCTGATAGGACAGGTGGCTCCATCCCGGTAGAGCTGGGCCTGGTTTCCCGAAGGCCCCCGACAGTTACTTTGTGGCGGAGCGACAGGGCAGGTTGAGACCACCTAGGAGAGAGGTGGCCTGGCCCTGGTCGGCGTCCGCGGTTACTTCATAATAACACGCTTAACGAGATCTTGGTATTTGATCTGAGTTGGGTCGTTGACCTTATACGCACTAATCGCCACGTGGGACAAGATATGGGCAACCGGCATCGTGGTATCAGCCGAAGCCTTCATGAGCGACTGAGCAGCGCGCGCCGGATTGGACCGTAAACCTACGCTTGTATTAAGGGGGCTAGGTCTGCTTCCGGCCGCCCTCGCAATGTGCAGGTGTGCAATGGGCGATGGGCCCAGACCCCTGTGCCGTAGGATTTAGACCGACGTGCTGACCTCTCTGTTGTGCCTAGGTAGGGCAGCGACGTGTTGATCTTCCAAGGCCGGGCATGACCCAGGAAAGTGTGTTCGGCCAAAGGGGATCGAGCGTGTCGGGTAATGTGGTGCACCCCTGCAGGGAAGTTTATCTATTCGAATAGCCGTGTTCTTCGGTAACAGGACGACTTGGAGTTGTACCTTGACCTTATGACAACTAGAACCAGATACTTAATAAAACACACCGTTCCAAGTGCCAGATACAACCCGGTGATCGCTCTCTAACAGGGCGACGAGGAGAGGATCGCCGGGTAGGATTATGCTATGCGATGATACTTGGTGAACTTACCTTCTACTCTCTTCTACATGCTGCAAGATGGTGGCTGCCAGAAGCGTAGTCTTCGACAGGATTAGCTATCCCCCTCTTATTCTAGCATTCTACAGTTCAGTCCACCGATATTGCCCCTTTACATAGATACCCATGCATATGTAGTGTAGATCCTTGCTTACGAGTACTTTGGATGAGTACTCACGGTTGCTTTCTCCTTCTTTTCCCCCTTTCCTTTTTACCTGGTTGTCGCAACCAGAGGTTGGAGCCCCGGAGCTAGACGCCACTGTCGATGACGACCCCTGCTACACCGAGGGTGCCTACTACTACGAGCAGGCCGCCGCCGACGACCAGGAGTAGTTTAGGACGATCCCAGGCAGGAGACATGCGCCTCTTTCGATCTGTATCCCAGTTTGTGCTAGCCTTCTTAAGGCAACTTGTTTAACTTATGTCTGTAATCAGATATTGTTGCTTCCGCTGACTCGTCTATGATCGAGCACTTGTATTCGAGCCCTCGAGGCCCCTAGATTGTATTATGATGCTTGTATGACTTATTTTATTTTTAGAGTTGTGTTGTGATATCTTCCCGTGAGTCCCTGATCTTGATCGTACATGTTTGCGTGTATGATTAGTGTACGATTGAATCGGGGGCATCACAACTCTCACATCTGTCATGAATACACTCAACCAATCCATGTCTATGAGCATAGCATAGCAGTATGAGCATAATGTAGAAGTAACTCCCAAGGTTTGAATGCAGGACAATAGGTTCCTATCTCATCAACTACTTCCCAATACCCACATGTTATCACATCCTATCCATGCAATGTTTGAGGGTTGAAACTAATGCATAAAAACTGGTTATAAAAGGGATATGATCAAAGTGTGAACTTGCCTGTACTGTTGATGAAGATGATTCGCACTCATAACTCCTGATAGTTCTATTTGTCACACTCCGGTCAATCTAGCGTAAGCAAGCAATAGTAACCACACATAAGCAATCAAGCAAAAGAATCGACGAAAAGATCTCGGAAAACTTTGAAAACAAGCAAATAACTCTTGCAACAGAAAACAATTTCTAACAGTACCAAAATTGGTTGAATTTGGCCTTATCAGAAAGTTTAGGTCAGGAGCTTCGATTAGCAAAAAGAATCAACTCAAACGGAGTTATAAAATTCAAGTTACGATCAAACAAAGTTTAAATACAATTCTATTTGAATTCAAATTTTAAAACTTTCAAAAACAGGTTTGAGTTGGATTACTGGATAGAGGGGTTCATAACGAAGAAATTGGCGTTGGTTTCATCTAATTCCAACTAACGAGCAAAAAGTAGTGATCGTTTTAAGACTAGGGACTAATCTGTAAAAACTTTAATCATGGATAGGTCCCTGACGAAAATAACAGAAAAAGAAAAGACTAAAAAGCAAACTTTCGTTTATCTAATCTAAATAGCGGACGTTCTCTAAATAACTAGATTAAATCAGAAAAACCGGGTTTTAACGAAAAACAGAGAAAACCTGAAAATAAACCGATCTAGGGTTTGATTTATACCGGTTCACGAAAAAGACCGGCTGGGGGGGGGGGGGGGGGGGGGGGGGGGGGGGGGGGGGGGGGGGGGGGGGGGGGGGGGGGGGGGGGGGGGGGGGGGGGGGGGGGGGGGGGGGGGGGGGGGGGGGGGGGGGGGGGGGGGGGGGGGGGGGGGGGGGGGGGGGGGGGGGGGGGGGGGGGGGGGGGGGGGGGGGGGGGGGGGGGGGGGGGGGGGGGGGGGGGGGGGGGGGGGGGGGGGGGGGGGGGGGGGGGGCGGGCCTCGGGTATTTATAGGGGGGCGAGGTGGCATGGAGGAGGGGGCAGGAGGCGGCCGGAGGCGGCACGGCGCGAGGTCGGCGGCGGCGCGGCCGTGGCGGACTCCCGAGCGGAGTCCCGCTCGGGGACGGAGGAGGCGAGCGGCGTGGGCTGGGCTGTGGTCTGGCCTGGGAGCTGGGCCGGCCCAGTCGGTGGGGAAGGTTTTTTTTTAAACCACAGGCAAACAAAAGTAAATAAAACAAAAGAAATAAAAATATTATATAGGCATATAATATATAAAAAATTTCAGAAAAAGATTTCCTACAGCATGAACATTTTTCTAGCATCAAATAAAATCCACACAAATTTAAATAAAGCAAAGAGTGCTACTGTTGCAATAAAACCTCATAAAAATCATTTTAAAAATACCAAAATGATTTCAAATTTATTTCTCTCCAATTTTCTATTGTAGGGAATCATTTTATCCTATTTTCCATATATTTTATTTTTGGAGAAAAATAATTGAAACCCAAATAACTCCAAATTGAAAATAATTTCAAAAGGGATTTTCAATTTGATTCTCCGAAACTCCCAACTCATATTTCATATATTTTGAAGAAGTCATTTTATCTTCTCTCATGAAAATCATTGAGTTGCATGAAGTTTATGAATTGGAAATATTTCCGAATGAAATTCAAATCTTTTCAAAAACCCTTTTCATTTATTTAAATGGAAGAAGTCATATCATCTTCTCTCTAGGGTTTTGTATTTGAAAAGAATTTGAATTCACGGAGATCATAATGCAAAAATGAAAGTTTGGGAAAGTCCTTTTATTCCCTCTCATTTAACTTTCCAAAAGTTTCAAATTTCACTCAATTTCACACAATCAATCAAACAATCAATCATAACTATCTATTTAATATAACATTCCAAAATTTAGAATTTTGGGATGTTACAAACCTACCACCCTTAAAATGAATCTCGTCCTCGAGATTCGGAGAGGCTAGAAAGAATTAGGTTAGGTTCGGGGGTCTTCTCAAAATCCATCGATCGTCTCCGGGGGTCTCGGGTGCTACCACCCTTAGAAGCATTGTAACGGTTGCATCAAAACTCACATACTCCATCCTTATCCTTGACAGTGTCAGTTTTCTCAGATTCTCAGGAAAACTCCCTCTCCGGGCTCTTTCGGTAGTGGCATAACCTTTACCGCAATTTCTTCTGTCCTTTCATCTTGGTACGGTTCTTCTGTGACTGGGTCTTCTTAGCTGACGGGTCTGGTGCCAATACTAAACAACTATCGATATCTCATGGTGGTCAATAAAAAATTTGACTGGGTCCCTGCAGAAAACGGGTCTGGGCTTGAAGCTCACCGTATATCCTACAATTTGGCAGCAGCTGCCTTGTACAAGGGAAAATTGTCATACCATTCTAATGTTTAAACAAGGTTTTGATCGTCGTCGCTCTTCTATGGGTAAGTCACTCAGATTTACCATCCCATATAGCAAGGCGAATAATAAGAGTAAGTCGGTATGGTGATCAATCCATCCCGCACCCAAATCATTACCTTGTATATGGTTTAGCAAATCTCGCACTCTAACACTCGGTCATCCTCACAAGCATTGCAGAATTTCTCTTATCGATGAACTAGGTTTAGATAAATCCATGGATTCTGCAAGCCAAACAAACATCTATCGTTCCTTCACAACTCTCAGGTTTTGCGTAACTCCTATAAGATCGTCTGTTGATAAAGTCGTAACTTCTTCCAGGGTTTTTCCTTCAGCAAGAGTGTGCTTGCTTCTTGGCATGCCCTGGGGCCTGTGGGTTATGGCCCATCTCATCACTTATAAACATTGAACTCATCATCGGGGGCAACTCATCATTATTCCAACATCCAGGTTCCTAGCATTCTTAATTCCATCCAATTGTACTGTCCTTCTTCCTTCTATTGGTTCCAAACTAAGACGTGATTACTCAGACTCATCATGGGGTTACAATTGCTCCACATTACCAACATTCTACCTCCTTTATATCCAATAGTACTTCATCTCTTCATACTCTTGGGATACCCCACATATCGAGACAAAACTCATACTTATTTTGTCCGAAATCCACTTCGGGGAATATCATCATCTTTTCCAGGGGTCAAGTGTCCTCACAGGGTACTACCACCCTTAAAATGCACCTCTTCTTCCATAGACCATATATCTCATATCCTTGAAAATAGCCAAAATCCTTCTTCATTAAGTAACAACTCATAAAATCCAAATCAGTACCAACGATGCTAACTTTATTGATTCTCAATTTATTACAATCTCCGGCTTTTCCATTACATGCCTCAACTCAACACCTCAATAAAAAAATGTTCTCACTACTTCTACTATACTTTTTTTAACTCAACTATTTAGCACAATCCTCCTTCTCCTTGGGACAATCTCTGGCAAAGTGCCCTGCTTCATTACAACGAAAACATATTACTTCTGACAAGTCTCGAGGTTTCCTTTTTGGGCAACTACTGAAGTAGTGCCCCGACTCCTTGCACCTGAAATAGGTGATATGACTCAGGTCCTTCCTGGGATCCAATCTATTTCTCTTTCTGGACTTTTCCGTTCCAATCAGGGCTTCTATTTCCTGTGGGTCATACTCTACTTCCTTTGTCGGGAATTCTACTAGATCACTATTCAAACAATTCTGGGAGATGTGTCCTTCCCCACATGAATAGCATGACTTGGTGCAGGGTTTAATTGGGTATTCCTTGGGTGTGTCTTCCACCCCTTCTTTCATCACAGGTTCTTCTAAAATTTCCATGAGGGCTCCTTTCATTACTTCTTTCTTCTGCTGGATGGTTCTTTGTATCATGGGGTAAATGTGACAATGAGCAGGGTAGTGGGTAGTTCCTTCACACAAGAAACAAGTCACCTGCCTAGTGGGGCATTCTTCATCTGGGTGACTTCCTTCACAAATAGGGCATTCATCCTTGTGTTCCTTATGGTTGTGTCCTATTTCTCCACAGAGCTTGCATGCACAAGGTTTCTTCATATCATTCCCATAAGGCTTCAATTTCTGGGACACAAGCCGAGACTTTAGCAGAGTCAACTTTAATTCTTCCCAATTGGTTACTCCTTGCCATCCATTGATGGTTTGGTACATCCTCCACCAGGTAGCAGCACCTCTTTCAAAGCACTGAAGAGCATGCTGGGTCATATCCTTTCTAGCTATAGTGTTATTCTCCATATGATCCTCCATGTTCTGAATCCATCGGTCTGTCTCCAATTGACTCATCGGTCCAGAAAATGTAAGCTCATCTCCATTCATCCTCTATTGGGTCCAGGGGTTTTGGGGTGGGATAAGAGAGATAGGAAGGGATACACCCAATACAAACAATGGTTTTGAAAAGACAGATTTTATTTTGTGGCTGTCAGAAAAACATCAAACAAATGACAGCTCACAAATGTCGCATCTAACATAGGTATATAACAGGGGTTTGGTCTTGCTAAAGGTCAATAAATCTTTAAGGTCGCAAAACTCTTCAAGTCTTGTTCATGTCTCCGATGGCTTCTTCCGATCGTGCTTGTCCTTCTCAAGTTCTTTTGCTAGATCATCTCTGTTGACGTCCTTTAATATTTCTGGAGTTGCGTTCCAAACTTCTGGGTTTCAACATCCTTGGCATGAACCATGATCCTACTGTCCTTCAGTTCCTGACGAATCTCCGGTATCTCGAGGTTTTGTTCCCCCAGTTTGGCTGCTTTCAGCTTCTGGGTCCGAGTTCTTCACGAAATGCTTCTTTGTCAAAATACGGCTTCCTGCAAGTCCATCTTAAAACTCTTGATGTAATGCTCCAGATCCTGGTGATACACCAACTAAGGTTAAAACTTCATCTTTTGCTGATAGGTGCTCCATTGGCCCTTTTGTCATCCAATCCTTCCAAAGAAATGCATGCTTAACTCAGCACAGTGACAATAGCATAATCGGGCGATAACATCTTGGATATCCATGTTTCTGCCCTGGTCATTGACATGAACTATCATTCCATAGTTGATATCTCCTACATTAGGGTTTTCTTGGCAAAACTTTGAGTTTTACGTTCCATGTTCCGGTCTTCCTCCGATACACCTTGATCTCGGGTATTGACAGCTTCCATAGTCTGCCACGTTCCATAAGGGTAGCCTTCCTAGGTCATACTAATCTGGAAATTCTACAGAGCCTTCAAATTCTCCTAGTCTTCGGAGTCTTCAACCGTCGTAGTTTCCTTTATTATAATGCTCGGTAAAATCCTCTTCATTCCGAAGTGGTCTTAACTATCCGATATCTTGTACTTCTTGGAGTGGTCTCATCAGTTGAATCTTTGTGGTCAAATGGGGAAAGGGGTATAGTCTCACTAAAAGGGAATTTTTGAATAAGCTCAGAAGAGAAGAGAGGTAAAAGATCTTTTTGAAAATGAAGTTTGTAGAGAAAATCTTTCCTATGGGCTTGCCAGTTTCTAGGGGTCACGTCCTACAGTCAACATGTGCTCTGATACCATCTTGTAGCGACCCGACCTCAGACGGTCAAGTCTCTGTGCTTAAGTGTCATCCCTGGATCGGTATGCTGACACACACAGTACTCGAGGATTTATAACAGAGGTAAATAACATGTATAAAGTAACGTAAATACTATTACCTCAATCCAAATAGCGGAAGTAACAACAAGGTTGTGGATTGCCATCAACACCAATGGCAAGGTTGAGTGTCAAAATCGTAACCCTAACGTATCACTTACTCGTTGTAAGATTCCTGCAACATGAGACGTTGCAGCCATATAGGTCAGTACATTGAATGTACTGGCAATTTCACACTGTAGAGCAATGCTGAATAATGGCTATCACTACATGCATATTTGGCTGGTGGAGGCTCTATGGTTATAGTGTTTTGCGAAAAGCCAATTTTTCCCTACAACAAAGGAATATATTTTATTTAACTATCATGGTGGTTGAAATATTGAGAGGGTACCCCCAACTTAATCCCAATTAAAAATAATTATCAACCCAACATATTAAATTAGAGTGATGAGATCAACATGATAATCCAAGAACCAGATACTCAAGATGTCCATAACCGGGGACACGGCTAACCATGATTAGTTTGTACACTCTGCAGAGGTTTGCGCACTTTTCCCCACAAGACTCGATCTCCTCCGTTGGATTTCTCGCACTTCATGGTGTTTGAGAAACGGATGACCAAGACATGGTCTTTCAGAAGCATTAACTCTAACCCCGGGTAGACAGTACCAACCTACATCCCCTACATCTGCTAGCCTACCACTGGAAGAGGTCATGCAACCTACTCAACTATGCTAGAGCCCATAATAGCTTGTGGCTGCACACGGAAGTTTCTAACATGAATAATCTTATGATCCCTTTGAGCCTGGGTGGCGGACCATAGCAGGATCACACGGTATAACCCCGGGATCTCCTAGGACATCACTGGTATAACCCCAGGTGTCCGGGCAAGTCCACTGGTATATCCCAAGGGTGCCCCAACCAATCCACCCAGAAGTGTATTAAAATAGCCACCTTAAGTTAACCATTAAAGATAACTCTCACATCTGTCATGAATACACTCAACCAATCTACATCTACGAGCATAGCATAGCAGTATGAGCATAACGTAGAGGTAACTCCCAAGGTTTGAATGCAGGACAATAGGTTTCTACCTCATCAACTACTTCCCAATACCCACTTGTTATCACATCCTATCCATGCAATGTTTGAGGGTTGAAACTAATGCATAAAAACTGGGTATTAAAGGGATATGATCAAAGTGTGAACTTGCCTGTACTATTGATGAAGATGATTCACACTCATAACTCCTGATAGTTCTATTCGTCACACTCCGGTCAATCTAGCGTAAGCAAGCAATAGTAACCACACATAAGCAATCAAGCAAAAGAATCGACGAAAAGATCTCGGAAAACTTCAAAAACAAGCAAATAACTCTTGCAACAGAAAACAATTTCTAACAATACCAAAATTAGGTGAATTTGGCCTTATCAGAAAGTTTAGGTCAAGAGCTTCGATTAGCAAAAAGAATCAACTCAAACGGAGTTATAAAACTCAAGTTACGATCAAATGAAGTTTAAATACAATTCTGTTTGAATTCAAATTTTAAAATTTTCAAAAACAGGTTTGAGTTGGATTACTGGATAGAGGGGTTCATAACGAAGAAATTGGCGTTGGTTTCATCTAATTCCAACTAACGAGCAAAAAGTAGTTATCATTTTAAGACTAGGGACTAATCTATAAAAACTTTAATCACGGATAAGTCCCTGACGAAAATAACAGAAAAAGAAAAGACTAAAAAGCGAAAGTTCGTTTATCTAATCTAAACAGCGGACGTTCTCTAAATAACTAGATTAAATCAGAAAAACCGGGTTTTAACGAAAAACAGAGAAAACCTGAAAATAAACCGATCTAGGGTTTGGTTTATACCGGTTCGCGAAAAAGACCGGCGGGTCGGGCGGACCGGGGCGGCGGATCGGGTTTCAGCAACGGCGGCGATTTCCGGCGATGTCCGACGACGGCGGCAGCAACTCCGGCGACGACGGGCGAAGACGGCGGCGAGAGCGGCGCGGGGGCGGCGACGCTAAGTAGCGGCGGCGCTAAGAGGCAGCAGCGGCGAGGCGCGACATGCGGCACGGCGGCGGTGGTAGACAGTGGCGGCGGTGCGGCAAAGTGCGGCGCGGGGCGAAACGAGGAGAGAGAGGGGGCCGGGCCTCGGGTATTTATAGGGGGGCGAGGTGGCGTGGAGGAGGGGGCAGGAGGAGGCCGGAGGCGGCACGACGCGAGGTCGGCGGTGGCGCGGCCGAGGCGGCGGTGGACTCCCGAGCGGAGTCCCGTTCGGGGACAGAGGAGGCGAGCGGCGTGGGCTGGGCCGTGGTCTAGCCTGGGAGCTGGGCCGGCCCAGTCGGTGGGGAAGTTTTTTTTTAAACCGCAGACAAACAAAAGTAAATAAAACAAAAGAAATAAAAATATTATATAGGCATATAATATATCAAAATTTTTAGAAAAAAATTTCCTACAGCATGAACATTTTTCTAGCATCAAATAAAATCCACACAAATTTAAATAAAGCAAAGAGTGCTACTGTTGCAATAAAACCTTATAAAAATCATTTAAAAATACCAAAATGATTTCAAATTTATTTCTCTCCAATTTTCAATTGTAGGGAATCATTTTACCCTATTTTCCATATATTTTATTTTTGGAGAAAATAATTTGAATAAAACCCAAATAACTCCAAATTGAAAATAATTTCAAAAGGGATTTTCAATTTGATTCTCCGAAACTCCCAACTCGTATTTCATATATTTTGAAGAAGTCATCTTCTGTCATGAAAATCATTGAGTTGCATGAAGTTTATGAATTGGAAATATTTCTGAATGAAATTCAAATCTTTTCAAAAACCCTTTTCATTTATTTAAATGGAAGAAGTCATATCATCTTCTCTCTGGGGTTTTGTATTTGAAAAGAATTTGAATTCACGGAGATCATAAAGGCAAAAATGAAAGTTTGGGAAAGTCCTTTTATTCCCTCACATTTAACTTTCAAAAAGTTTCAAATTTCACTCAATTTCACACAATCAATCAAACAATCAATCATAACTATCTATTTAATATAACATTCCAAATTTTAGAATTTTGGGATGTTACATTCCACGTGGACTTCGACGATTAGCTTGTTACCTCAGCTATGATCTTGTACCCTTGGGAGCTTCTTGTAGATATTCAGGCTTCTCAGCCTTTTCAATTGTAGTTGTCTGTACTCAGACATGTTATGTTGCTGTTGCTTGTATGCTTTGTATGTTGGGTCATGTGACCCCTGTTTGTAATATCTATATGAATTGTTGAGTTATGTTGTGATGCCATGTTGTACGGCTCATACTTTCATGTTATGCGTACGTGTAACGTGTATTGCTATGTGTGGGATCCGACACCTAGTTGTTTATTCTTGGTAGCCTCTCTTATGGGGAAATGTCTCCTAGTGCTTCCACTAAGCCATGGTAGCTTGCTACTGCTCCGGAACACATGGGATGATTGGCATGTGTCCTTCTTTGCTCTTACATCTGTCCCTACGGAGAAATGTCACGCGGTGCTTACCAGAATCCTGCTAGCTTGCTACAGCCTGGTTTCACTCACTGTTGACCGACATGTGCATTGTTGGGTGATGTATGCATGTCCCTGTAAGTTTGTGCCACCTTGGGTTCATGACTAGTCATGTCGGCCCGGGTTCTCTGTCATATGGATGCTAGCGACACTATGATATACGTGAGCCAAAGGCGCAAACAGTCCCAGGCTAGTTAAGGTGGCACCCGTGGGGATACCGTGCGTGAGGTGGCAAAGTGATATGATGTGTTACATGCTAGCTCGGTGTGACTTTGGATCAGGGTCCTGACAGCTTTGGTATCAGAGCCTGACTGCCTGTAGGATTACCAAGCCAAATTGGTCAAACTCGAGTCTAGAAATGCTTTAGTTATATAAGGGAATTGATTGCGGAAGGGAACGTAAGGCTCTTTTTACTCCTTATCCCAGTGTCATTATGATTCCGAGTCGCCCTCTTCTTTTCTGCGGGGTTAAGAAACTAGGCTTTCTCATCTATCTATCAGGATCACGTGTTACTAATCCGTAGAATTATAGGATTGATGGGTTCAATGTCTCAGTTCAGTTTCTAGACTTTCCATGTGTTGACAGTTGATCTCGGAACCTTGATATTGTTATGTTGAGTGGTTATGCCACATTTTGCAGGATATCTCAAATCTTTTGAGCATTTACAGCCGTTATGCTGTCCAAGTCATCCCAGGTTTCTAACTAGTCTAATGCATTTGCAAATCCCTTCTTTCCGTTCCCGATGTCCTTTTTGGCCAGATTAAGCACACGAATCAGTGTGTTGAGGTACTCCATTGCCTCGACATATATGTTGAAGCTATTATTATGACACTAGGGTATCTTAGAGAACCACCTAGTAATCTAGCCATGTTTTGTGTTCCAAGTGTGATGATTCTGGCCAGCATTTCTGAAAGCATCTCGTGATGTTATTTAGTTAGTAGGTATTCCATTTCTGGGTTCTTGAACCCAAGATTCACTCTACCTACCTCATGTTTATAGTGTTTGCTCGTTCCTTTAGGATATTAGTGACCTTGTGAGAGTCTTCAAGGTCCGTGGTATATCATTCTTCCAAATACCATGAACCATCCTTGGCAGAAGTTCTTTTGAACCAAAAGATCACAATAAGAGTGTTCTTCATGAGTTCTCCATTCTATATTTGTGACTCTGTCAGTCCTACCTCTCTGCATGGGTTATCCGGAAGAAACATGTTGAACTTTGCTGCTAACCTATGCATCCACAACTCAGAAAAATCATATGCTCCTGTGAGTTGTCCCTCTTCAGTTGTATCCTGACCTCCGTCTATCGATTGATCATCAGGAGTAGTAGTGCATTCGTGTTCATCGGTGCCTATTATTCCTATGGTCCACCAAGCCATTCTATTCCAGAATAACTAGGAGAAACAAACTCCAGTACCTTGTCCATTTCGAGGATTGGGTCAAAGTAGTTGTATTCCGCAGATCAAATGGCAATCCAACTTTTGTTCTGTTCTACCCTGGAGTATTACCCCCTCTATGTTAGGATTGCCATGAGAATTGCACCACCTCTTATGAATTCTTGACGCAGTGATACTTCTCACCATCATTATTCATTCCTCGCTCCCTGTGTTATTGAAACCGGAATGCCGACAGGTGAATCGTGATGTGTGAAATCAATACTCCTAGCAACCGTGTTGCTTGGTAGTTAATGGACAATATTCTCATACTTGGCATGTTGGTTATCGAATCATCATCCTAAGATTGACCGTGCTACCTAGTCCATTCTTCCTGGTGCACTCCTCAATCAATGAGTTAGGATTGTATCAATCTCTCGCTCTTTTGGTGATATCGTTTTGCCTTGAAAAGCAAGATTGTTCCCGAGCTTAGTAACATATGGGTGCTTCATGATTTTTGAATATCTTTTCAAAAGTATCACCAGGTTGTCCCCTAACTGCTATATCTCATGATCAAGTTGGTTTCCTTATAAACCACCCCTTCTCCAAGAGTCCATGTTGGATACCCTCGAGCTAGTTGGTTAAGCTAAACAACAACTTGGAGAGTTGGAAGATAAAAGCTTGCCTGACTTAGTTCATCACTAAGGGATATCTTTTGTGTGTGTGTGTGTGTGTGTGTTGAAGAAAGATGATATTTACATCGATTGATCCTTGTGATCAGTTGTTGGATGTATTGTCTTGTCCAACTTTGATTTGAGTGTGGGATGTCATCAAATCAAAGTCAGAACCAATGATTTTCGTAATGTTCTCTTACCGGTGGTCTTTTCCTTGAGCACGCATCATTATATTCTGTTGATCTGACTGATGCTATTACTTTGTTCACATAGTTATGGAATTCCATCTATATGGAAATCTCAATAAATTGTTATTCAGCCCATTGACAACATTTTCATCATCTCCATGATTCATGTTGAACAACAAGCTAATGTTGGAAACTTTTGTAAGCATTATCTTCATGTCCCGTTCATGAAGTATATGTTTGGTGTAAGAAGTGACTTTCTCCAAGTTCACGTGCATTAGGTGCAGGTTGCCGCCATGAATTTGAGAAAGGTTTGTTTTGTTTCCTCTGGAATCATCCCAAGTCAATTATGCATGTGTGAATGTATTCTATGGTTTGGTAGATTAATTACCTCCACTCCATATGTATTCCCTAGCACACCAAGCCACTAATTGATTTCCTCAAGGAAAAGGAGTTTGTTGTGCTAATACTAGTTCGTGCACATGGATTCGTTATCCTTAATGATGGTTCACAATCAGAACTCGGTAGTGTTTTGTCGTAAGACTTCCATGTGGACACGATTGTCTTGGACATTTTGTTCACATGTATCTTGCAACCCAGCTCATGTTTTGGAGCTTGCTACCATAGTTCATTTCCCGAGAATCTCACAACGTCATCTTGTAGGTTTGTGTTGCAACCTTTCTTTTCCAGACATGCTGTTTGAAATATCCTGTTACCAACCGGATCTGAATCTCAGGCAGATATGATGGTTGGAACTTTTCCAGGATCTATGATGTAGGTTTTGGCAAGGTTGAGTTTTGGCTGACACACCTAGCCAGAAGATCTATTATTGTAGTATCTTGATTGAGGAATTTGACCATCTTCTCTATGAGGATTTCATGTGACTTTTTCTAGAAGTTGTTCCTTATGGATGTTTGTGCTCCTGAAGTCCGGCCTATACTTGATGGCCATGTTAATGCTTTTAAATATGATCGTGGTACCTAGACCATCAAGGAGAACATTAGAAGTGGAGTGCAAAATGTCTCTCGATTGATCATCCAGATTTTGTTCCGCCTCGCTAAGGTGAAATCTGAGAAAGTGTTGTCTTCCTTTGCATCTGCATCCTCCACCACTATTCATCATGGTAGCATGGAGTGTTGCCATGATCTTTGCATAGATGTTGGTAAAACCCTGATGAATATGGAAATGCTCAAGTTCTTGAAAGCACACTCAGACACTAGGTTATGTCCTCGGTATCAACTGGAATGTGCCTTCCGTTTGTTGAGTTGCTCCATAACTATAGTTTCCTTTCCAAACTGAGTATGCCATTTCTTCGAACTCTTCCAAACAATCATTTGCGAATTGCCTTAGGGTGGTATGAAGAGGTTCAATGATCTACGGATCAAACGTAATTCTTTTTGCCACTTAAGGGAATAATTCTACGAGTCACCTTCCCTAAGGTGCCCCGTTATGATATTAAGGGCAATTAACTCCTCGCTACTTTGAAAACCCCTTCACCATCTTATCCAAGCATGGAATTGTTGCTTACCAAACTGAACCTTTGTCATCTATTATTTTTCCATCCCTCTGATGTGTGTTTTGAGTCTCAACTCAAGAGGTGTTCTTACGTCTCACTCCATGAGTTGATCTTGAGTTGCCCGATCTCAAGAAGATCGGTTCCAGTAGAGTTTCTTTCTATCGCCATCGTGTTGGATGAAGTTCTCGAAGGCAAAGATGTCAAGATCAACATGGTGCAAGGAATCAACATTCTTATGAAGTGCAATCTGGATCGTGAAGATTGTGTTGGCTTTGTGTCCCCTCTGTCTCCTTGCCTCACATCTTGAATCTCGGGACGAGATTCTTGTTTAGTGGGGGTGAGTTGTCACAGCCCTAGAAATTGATTGTGAATAGTTGCACAAGCATCCATGCATCATGTCTAAATTTATTTGAAAGTTGAAATGGGAATTGTTCAAACCCTAGCACCGGATCAAATCAAATAGGTTCAACCTAATATAATCTTCAATGAGCCCAAAATGCCCTTAAGAACAGTTCATGATTTCCGGTTAAGGTGGAAACCTCTGCCAAAAATGATGAATATATTTGTAGGACATTTTTGGATTTTTGAATTAACTCACCACCTATTTCAATTGGAGCTAATAAATGCTATAAAATAAGTTATAGCTCCAATACTTCTGGATTTACTTTTGGGCATATGGAATAACTCAAAGAGAGCCCATGAATATTTTTAGAATTTATTAAAGTGGTTTGGCCTTTGAATCAAACCAAACAGATTGAAATAAATAGAAAACAGAGAAGGAGGGAGTTCCTGTAACTTACCTGGCCTAGGAGAGAAGCCAGGCCACCAGGCCAATGAGCCAGTCATCCTCAACCTCGTGCCAGTGGGCACGAGTGCGTGTGCCCACGACGCGCGCGCACGCGCGAGGCCACCTCCTGCCTGCTTGCTCGCTGCTGGAGACGGCCCCGAGCGCCACGTACCCCCTGGACCTCTCGCGCACTCCCTTGAGCTCATTGCCCTCCTCTGCTCTCTCTCTCTCCCGCCAACCAAACGTATCAGAGAGTGCCGCCGTGCACCGTCACGGCCACAGCCATCCCCTCGCCCGTCGCTCATATCCCCGAGCTCTACGTCCTCGCGCTGCACCTCCCCGCGGAAGGAAGCAAACCCGGACGGCTTGCATCAATGGAGTCATCATTGTCTTTGAGTTTCAGCCATTGGCAATCTCGTCACCGATTCGCGGCAACCGATGCGGCCCCGGCCTCTACGTGCTGCTCCTGCGAATCAACGTGAGCTCCTGCCATTCTCCCTCTTGCTTCGTCGTTGTATCTGTGCCGTAGTTGTGCTAGCCGTCGTGCCCGAAGCGCGCTGCCGCCGGCCATACTGCCGACGAAGCTAGAGCTCAAACCCGTTGCTCCCGACCGCGCCATCGCTCCCCTTGCATCGCCAGGTGTCCGGTGAGCCCATCGGCGAGCTACCATGTGCCCCGTAGCCCGCATATGCTCGAAGTCGTACCTCGGCCAGCGCCGCCGCGAGCTTGTTCTGGCGAGCTTCGGCCACCCCGTGCCCTCCCGTGTGCCTCCCCTAGATACGCGCAAGCAAGGGCAGCCCTCTGGTGCCCTAGGCTTGACCCAACACCACCCGTAGCGCCACTCCGGCAACCCCTCGCCGTGATTTGAGGTCACCACCGGCCAAACTCTGACGTTTAGTTAGAGTCCAGAGTCACTGACAGTGGGCCCCAGCACGGGGTCAAACCCAGTCAGCGCTGGATTTTGTCGGAGTACGGGTTCCGGCAAAACCCTTGAGGTTCGATCTTTGGGGTGCGCACGAAGATCTCTCTCCCCCTAGCTCACACTCTCGCAATGATCTCAAGGCCTAGCTCGCCGAACCCACGGAACAAGGGACACAAGAGTTTATACTGGTTCGGGCCACCGATGTGGTGTAATACCCTACTCGAGTGTGGTGTGGTGGATTGCCTTGCAGGCTGGGGATGAACAAGTACAAGGGAAGAACGACCTCCTGAGGAGAGGTGTTCTTGAGCTCGGTGAGCTCGTGCGTGTGAGGATGGAATGGATCCGATTCAAGATCCGTCGCCTCCTATGGTGGTGGCTAGTCCTATTTATAGAGGCCCTGGTCCTCTTCCCAAATGTTTAGGCAGGAAGGGATCCCACAACATCCAATTTGAAGGGGGACAGCTAGTACAAGCTATCCTGACAAAAGGTGGTCTTCGCCTGCCAAAGGCTCTGGTGGTGACGACGTCGTGGGCTCCGCGATGACCTCCGTCCTGCCGTCCTGCTGGTCTTGGTCTTGTTGTACCGATATGGAAACCTTTGACTGATGCCTCGGGACTCCTTGCCTGCACCTGCCCCTTTAGCACCAAAGAGGCAACCGGTACTCTGTGCCCGCTGGCGCCTGCCTGGCCTTGGTCATCATGGCTCACGTCGTCACGGAAACCTCGCGAGGTACCCCTCGCCTTGATCTCTCTGCTCCTCGCAAGCCAGCCTAGTGAGGCAGCCCCTGAGGAGGTCTTGTGTCGTCTGCCTCGCGAGGCTTGGCCCCTCGCGAGGGTCTTGAGTGTTTGGGGGGGGGGGGGGGGGGGGGGGGGGGGGGGGGGGGGGGGGGGGGGGGGGGGGGGGGGGGGGGGGGGGGGGGGGGGGGGGGGGGGGGGGGGGGGGGGGGGGGGGGGGGGGGGGGGGGGGGGGGGGGGGGGGGGGGGGGGGGGGGGGGGGGGGGGGGGGGGGGGGGGGGGGGGGGGGGGGGGGGGGGGGGGGGGGGGGGGGGGGGGGGGGGGGGGGGGGGGGGGGGGGGGGGGGGGGGGGGGGGGGGGGGGGGGGGGGGGGGGGGGGGGGGGGGGGGGGGGGGGGGGGGGGGGGGGGGGGGGGGGGGGGGGGGGGGGGGGGGGGGGGGGGGGGGGGGGGGGGGGGGGGGGGGGGGGGGGGGGGGGGGGGGGGGGGGGGGGGGGGGGGGGGGGGGGGGGGGGGGGGGGGGGGGGGGGGGGGGGGGGGGGGGGGGGGGGGGGGGGGGGGGGGGGGGGGGGGGGGGGGGGGGGGGGGGGGGGGGGGGGGGGGGGGGGGGGGGGGGGGGGGGGGGGGGGGGGGGGGGGGGGGGGGGGGGGGGGGGGGGGGGGGGGGGGGGGGGGGGGGGGGGGGGGGGGGGGGGGGGGGGGGGGGGGGGGGGGGGGGGGGGGGGGGGGGGGGGGGGGGGGGGGGGGGGGGGGGGGGGGGGGGGGGGGGGGGGGGGGGGGGGGGGGGGGGGGGGGGGGGGGGGGGGGGGGGGGGGGGGGGGGGGGGGGGGGGGGGGGGGGGGGGGGGGGGGGGGGGGGGGCTCCTTGCTGTTTTCGCCTTTGTCTGCGAAGCCATGGTGGGCATTGCCCCTTCCGTGGCCTTGCTTCGCCACTTCTTCTCGCTGCACCTGACAGATGCTCTCCAGCGCTCAGGGTGTGTATCCCTTCAGGCCGTCACGGCGACGGCCGGCTCTGGGATCGATTTCGAACTTTCGTCGGTTGTTGGAGGCTTTAGGAAGCGATGGGTGTATGTGGATGTTGGTGTGCACAATCCCTTGCTGCTGCTCTTGTGGATTCCGGCTACCCCAAGCTCCGGCTGGGGGCACGCAAGGCTCACCGACCGGCAGCTCGCCCATGTCTGGCACCGGCTGGCCAGGCTGAAGGGCCTCGGGGTGACGGCGCCTATGGTGGTGAAGGAGTTCATCCGGTGCCGCATTGCTCCACTTCAGCGTCACTCCCAGTGAGGGAGTCCTGGACTGAGGGGTCCTTGGGCGTCCGGTCTGTTGGACATGGGCCGGACTAATGGGCTGTGAAGATACAAGACCGAAGACTCTCTCCCGTGTCTGGATGGGACTCTCCTTGGCGTGGAAGGCAAGTTTGGCGACCAAATATGAAGATTCCTTTCTCTGTAACCGACTTTGTACAACCCTAGTCCCCTCCGGTGTCTATATAAACCGGAGGGCTGAGTCCGGAAACAGATATAGTCAGACAGGCTAGACTTCTAGGGTTTTAGCCATTACGACCTCGTGATAGATCAACTCTTGTAATACTGATATTCATCAATATCAATCAAGCAGGAAGTAGGGTATTACCTCCATAGAGAGAGCCCGAACCTGGGTAAACATTGGGGGGGGGGGGGGGGGGGGGGGGGGGGGGGGGGGGGGGGGGGGGGGGGGGGGGGGGGGGGGGGGGGGGGGGGGGGGGGGGGGGGGGGGGGGGGGGGGGGGGGGGGGGGGGGGGGGGGGGGGGGGGGGGGGGGGGGGGGGGGGGGGGGGGGGGGGGGGGGGGGGGGGGGGGGGGGGGGGGGGGGGGGGGGGGGGGGGGGGGGGGGGGGGGGGGGGGGGGGGGGGGGGGGGGGGGGGGGGGGGGGGGGGGGGGGGGGGGGGGGGGGGGGGGGGGGGGGGGGGGGGGGGGGGGGGGGGGGGGGGGGGGGGGGGGGGGGGGGGGGGGGGGGGGGGGGGGGGGGGGGGGGGGGGGGGGGGGGGGGGGGGGGGGGGGGGGGGGGGGGGGGGGGGGGGGGGGGGGGGGGGGGGGGGGGGGGGGGGGGGGGGGGGGGGGGGGGGGGGGGGGGGGGGGGGGGGGGGGGGGGGGGGGGGGGGGGGGGGGGGGGGGGGGGGGGGGGGGGGGGGGGGGGGGGGGGGGGGGGGGGGGGGGGGGGGGGGGGGGGGGGGGGGGGGGGGGGGGGGGGGGGGGGGGGGGGGGGGGGGGGGGGGGGGGGGGGGGGGGGGGGGGGGGGGGGGGGGGGGGGGGGGGGGGGGGGGGGGGGGGGGGGGGGGGGGGGGGGGGGGGGGGGGGGGGGGGGGGGGGGGGGGGGGGGGGGGGGGGGGGGGGGGGGGGGGGGGGGGGGGGGGGGGGGGGGGGGGGGGGGGGGGGGGGGGGGGGGGGGGGGGGGGGGGGGGGGGGGGGGGGGGGGGGGGGGGGGGGGGGGGGGGGGGGGGGGGGGGGGGGGGGGGGGGGGGGGGGGGGGGGGGGGGGGGGGGGGGGGGGGGGGGGGGGGGGGGGGGGGGGGGGGGGGGGGGGGGGGGGGGGGGGGGGGGGGGGGGGGGGGGGGGGGGGGGGGGGGGGGGGGGGGGGGGGGGGGGGGGGGGGGGGGGGGGGGGGGGGGGGGGGGGGGGGGGGGGGGGGGGGGGGGGGGGGGGGGGGGGGGGGGGGGGGGGGGGGGGGGGGGGGGGGGGGGGGGGGGGGGGGGGGGGGGGGGGGGGGGGGGGGGGGGGGGGGGGGGGGGGGGGGGGGGGGGGGGGGGGGGGGGGGGGGGGGGGGGGGGGGGGGGGGGGGGGGGGGGGGGGGGGGGGGGGGGGGGGGGGGGGGGGGGGGGGGGGGGGGGGGGGGGGGGGGGGGGGGGGGGGGGGGGGGGGGGGGGGGGGGGGGGGGGGGGGGGGGGGGGGGGGGGGGGGGGGGGGGGGGGGGGGGGGGGGGGGGGGGGGGGGGGGGGGGGGGGGGGGGGGGGGGGGGGGGGGGGGGGGGGGGGGGGGGGGGGGGGGGGGGGGGGGGGGGGGGGGGGGGGGGGGGGGGGGGGGGGGGGGGGGGGGGGGGGGGGGGGGGGGGGGGGGGGGGGGGGGGGGGGGGGGGGGGGGGGGGGGGGGGGGGGGGGGGGGGGGGGGGGGGGGGGGGGGGGGGGGGGGGGGGGGGGGGGGGGGGGGGGGGGGGGGGGGGGGGGGGGGGGGGGGGGGGGGGGGGGGGGGGGGGGGGGGGGGGGGGGGGGGGGGGGGGGGGGGGGGGGGGGGGGGGGGGGGGGGGGGGGGGGGGGGGGGGGGGGGGGGGGGGGGGGGGGGGGGGGGGGGGGGGGGGGGGGGGGGGGGGGGGGGGGGGGGGGGGGGGGGGGGGGGGGGGGGGGGGGGGGGGGGGGGGGGGGGGGGGGGGGGGGGGGGGGGGGGGGGGGGGGGGGGGGGGGGGGGGGGGGGGGGGGGGGGGGGGGGGGGGGGGGGGGGGGGGGGGGGGGGGGGGGGGGGGGGGGGGGGGGGGGGGGGGGGGGGGGGGGGGGGGGGGGGGGGGGGGGGGGGGGGGGGGGGGGGGGGGGGGGGGGGGGGGGGGGGGGGGGGGGGGGGGGGGGGGGGGGGGGGGGGGGGGGGGGGGGGGGGGGGGGGGGGGGGGGGGGGGGGGGGGGGGGGGGGGGGGGGGGGGGGGGGGGGGGGGGGGGGGGGGGGGGGGGGGGGGGGGGGGGGGGGGGGGGGGGGGGGGGGGGGGGGGGGGGGGGGGGGGGGGGGGGGGGGGGGGGGGGGGGGGGGGGGGGGGGGGGGGGGGGGGGGGGGGGGGGGGGGGGGGGGGGGGGGGGGGGGGGGGGGGGGGGGGGGGGGGGGGGGGGGGGGGGGGGGGGGGGGGGGGGGGGGGGGGGGGGGGGGGGGGGGGGGGGGGGGGGGGGGGCACCTAGCTAGTCTTCTTGTCTTCTCACCAGCACGGAGCTAAGTGCTTTCACTGGCCGTGAGCATAGTCATTGGGGGACAGTGTCGACGGCCAGCGCGGAGCATGGTGCTTCCACTAGGACATGGGCAGGAGCCCCCGAGGCCCGAGGGATGCCCTCCGAAGACTCCAGGGCGTGTACAACCCCACTCATTATTATGCGAGAGTGTCACAGGCGGAGACCTTCACTGGTGTGAGCCTTGCTTCATATCGCCAGACGAGGGCCCCGCCCTGGGCCACCCTCGACCACCGTTGGGGCGTCCGGAAAACAGGAAGATGCCAAGGGGCAAAGGGGACGCTAGCGGTGCCCTAGGCGACCACGGGCCCTCTGCCAGGGGGAGGGCTCGCCGGCGCCTCCCCGACATAGGACCTACCTCCAGGCGACGCCTTGCTCCATGTGGCATGGGGGTGTGTCTTGCTCCAGACCCCTCCCGTGCAGCCCCCAGTGCGCCTCCCACGGTTGGCATGGGGCCACCGCGCTGGGGTAGCCGTCCGCCGCTGCGGCCTGGTCCACCTGCGAGCCATGGTTAGCGTAAGCCTGCTCCTGAGATATCAGTGGTACCCTGCGTTTGTTGTCGTTGGTGGGGTCGGCGAGGCTCCTAGGTGGTTCATGGAAGGCCTCAACTTCCAGTATCTCTTCTTCCCAGCCCGGGTCGAGGAACGAGCAGGGATCATCCTCTGGCGTGTACTCTTGATCCACCATGCGGGGCACATAGGCTTCTGGAGCTGCCGCTCCTGAACACCCGCCGAGTCGCCCTGCGCCCCACGCCGCCGGGCCCAGCACGCCCCCCTGGTGGCCGTAGGGTGGCACTCCATTGGGACCGCGAGGAGCAACACCCGTACCTACACCACCCGGGGTAAGCACAAGCACGGCCGGATGTTCGGCACCATTGGCCGTGCTGGTGCTGATGATCCCTCCTAGTGCACCTAGAAGTACGCGGGTGCGACGAGGCTCGCCGTGCAATGTGGCCACAACTTGAGATGTAAGTAGGGAGCAGAAGGGCGGCGTACCCCTAGATGCAGCGTCCAACAGCTCAGCGACGCATTCCAGCAACGCGTCGCGGCCGCTCTCTGCCAACCGGCACCGCAGCAGCTCCCGCGCCACTACGAGCGCGGCCTGCATGTTCGCTTGTTCCCGTCGGGTGTGTGGCTCCGTAGCCACTGCGTAGCTTGAGGATCTTGCGGCGGCCTGCGCGCGCCGCGGTCTGAGGGTGGAAGGTGTCGATCCGCGCCGTCCGCGTCCTTCGGCGCTCGGCGGTGCGCGGGCCGCCTGGAGTGCGGAGTTGAGGTCCCCCTAGTTGGACAGCGCTGCCCTGGTGGGCCAAGTAGCCCAATGGTCGGCGTTGGTCCTTGGGTCGCCAGACATTGGAGCTCCGAGGTGTCGATGGGTCGACTAACGGAGGAAAAGCTTCGGCGCACCCCTACCTGGCGCGCCAAATGTCGGATTACGGGTTCCGGCAAACCCTTAAGGTTCGAACACTGGGGTGCACACGAAGATTTCTCTCTCTAGCTTGCTCTCGCAACGATCTCAAGGCCTAGCTCGCCGAACCCAAGGAACAAGAGACACGAGAGTTTATACTGGTTCGGGCCACCGTTGTGGTGTAATACCCTACTCCAGTGTGGTGTGGTGGATTGTCTCGTAGGCTGAGGATGAACACGTACAAGGGATGAACAACCTCCTGAGGAGAGGTGTTCTAGAGCTCGATGAGCTGGTGAGGTGGCCTTGGTGGAATGGATCCGATCCAAGATGAGATGATCCCTATCCCACGGTGGTGGCTAGTCCTATTTATAGAGGCCCGGGTCCTCTCCCCAAATGTTAAGCGGGAAGGGATCCCACAACGGCCAATTTTGAAGGGAGACAACTAGTACAAGCTATCCTGACAAAAGGTGGTCTTCGCCTGCCAAAGGCTCTGGTGGTGACGCCGCTGTGGGCTCTGTGGTGACCTCCGTCCTGCCGTCCTGCTAGTCTTGGTCTTGTTGCACCGATATGGAAACCTTTGCCTGATGCCTCGGGACTCCTCACCTGCACTTGCCCCTTTAGCACCAAAGAGGAAACTGGCACTCTGCACCCGCTGGCACTCGCCTGGCCTTGGTCGTCACGGCTCACATCACGAGCACCTCGCGAGGTGCCCCTTGCCTTGATATCTCCGCTCCTCGGGAGGCATCCTAGCGAGGCCGCCCCAGGGGAGGTCTTGGTGTCGTCCGCCTCGCGAGGCTTGGCCACTCACGAGGGTCTTGAGTGATTGCTGATGAAGATGGGCCGTACCAGGCCGTTGGTGGAGCCACGCCCCAGGCCGCAGGCAGGCAAGTCTGGGTACCCCCTTTCCCAGGACGCCGACAAGGAGATGCTGGATGTTTTTTATGTTTCAACTGGCCTCAAGGTGAATTTCCAAAAATCCACAATGGTGCCCCTTAATGTGGATGATGACGAGGCCACTAGGCTTGCTGCTATGTTTGGCTGCACCTTGGGAACACTTCCCTTCATGTTTTTGGGCCTTCCTATGGGAACTACCAAGCCAAGGATTCAAGATCTTATGCCCTTGGTTGATAGGGTTGAGAGAAGGCTTTCTGCAAGTTTTGCCATGCTGAACCAGGGTTCTAGACTTCAGTTTCTCACTTATGTGTTGTCTTCCATGCCCATATACTTTCTCTGTACTTTGGACATCCCAATTAGCATAATCAAGCAACTTGAAAGAATTGAAAGGCAATGCCTTTGGCGTGGTAATTCAGACACTCCCAGGCAGTCCCTTGCAGCATGGGATTTGGTCTGTAGACCCAAGGACAAGGGTGGACTTGGCATTATAAATTTGCACTTGCAGAACCAGGGTTTGCTCATCAAACACCTCCATAAATTTTTCAACAACGAAGATGTCCCGTGGGTCTCTCTCATCTGGAATACTTATTATGATGGTGTGGTACCCCAAGCCACTGTGTTATGTGGCTCTTTTTGGTGGATGGATGTTTTCAAACTTGCTGATTCTTATAGAGCTATCTCTTCAGCCATAGTTAATCAGGGGGACTCTGTTTTGTTTTGGTCTGACAGTTGGATTTTGAATAATTCAAACAGACTGCTAAGAGATCGCCTGCCTCATTTGTTCTCTTTTGTCAAATATGATAAGATCTCTACCATGGACTTCCTGGAATCAGAGGATGTTGCATCAATGTTCCACTTACCAATTTCAAACACAGTAGCTTCTGAATTACAGGATCTCCTACACTGGGTTACTTTTTTGCATAGGGATGCCTCTATACCTGATGTGTGGTCTTGGCCATCAAAGTCTGGTTATTCTGCAAAAAGCTTCTACACTATCATGCACACCCACCTTCCAACAATTCAACCATGTGTTTGGCTTTGGAGAAGCTCCTGCATGTTGAAAATCAAGGTTTTTGGCTGGTTGCTGTTTTTTGATTGGCTGAACACATGGGATCTTGTTCTCAGGAGGCACTGGAGGAGCTACCAAGATGACAATTTTTGTGTCCTTTGTCCCACACGCCTGCATGAAGATAGGTTTCACCTTTTCTTCACTTGCAATTTCAGTCAAAGGGTTTGGTCTTACCTGCAGATTGATTGGTCAGGGGGACAGGATTTGACCTCCTGCCTTTTGCATGCCAAGAAGAACTTCCAACACCCATTTTTCTTTGAGCTTATGCTCACTGCGGCCTGGTGCATCTGGACTACGAGGAATGGAAAGATCTTTAGATCGGAGAGGGCATCTTTTGGTGTGTGGAGGAGTAAATTTGTACATGATATCTCCTTGTTGTATCATAGAGTGAGGGAGAGGGTTAAACCTGTATTCTGGTCTTGGGTTAACTACCTGCCTTAGATTTTTGTAGTTTGTTTCATAGGTAAGTAGGTAAGTTTAGTTCTCTCTTAGCCTCCTTGCATCCCCTTGTAATTATCTGGACTAATCTTTATTTATTTGAATAAAAGCTGTGGAGCTATTGCTTCACAGTAAATAGTTAAAAAATCACAACAAGTGTTTTATAAAAAAATGCATCTTGATGTTTTGTGCAATGCACGGACATCTTGCTAGCACTCCTACAGAAGACTATGTTGGTGATGATGGTGTGTCTGCCATCCGTCATTTCTGACCATTAGATCTACATCTAATGACTGTGAGGTAAGTTGTTGCCTTTTCTCACCAACATCCCACTTCTCTACCAATTTGCAGAAAACCCATAATTAGTATCTTCAAACCAACCACACCCCTCCCTCACGTCACCAAAACAGCCCAACGAATATTTTCTGATTGAAACATAATATATCTCTAGTGATATATGTATATCAAAATTAGAGTGTTTTGTATCAAGTTTGTGAATAAGTATTATTCTAATTATGATCCGTTGCAACACACGTGAACATTGCTAGTATTTCCAACCATGCAAAAAAATGCTAGTATTTCCATAGTTTCGAGTTTCCATCAAGATATTAGTCACTCATGGTTGATATTTACTTTCAATCACGTACACATAGGCACTATGTAACTAGCCTTGCTTATTGGCTTCCAAATCTTAACTTTCACTCCTACTTACAATATGTAGAGTATTTAACAAAAAACTACCACTTTCAACCAGCCCTAGGAAGAAACTATTGTACAAAACATAGCAAAAACATACCCAAAAATTCTTAATCCGCGCCAAAAACTACTACCTAGTGCCGATTAGGCTCGTTTAAACCCGTTTATGATAGGGTTGGCCCACACATCTGTGCCGACGAGGCAGCTTAAACCAACACATTGTGTTTGACCGTTGACATGAGGGACCCACATCTGACCTTCTATCCTGTTATTCCCCCTCAAATAATTATTTTTCCTGAACATTACTTCAATTAACACTGATGCGTGTTCGTCGGTGGCGCCGGTGATGAGCGAGTTGGCCGCCGCTCCGCCGGACGGGCCGGACGCCGCGCTGGCCTCCGCACGAGTTGGCAGGCTGGCCCGAGCCTGACTCACGCACGAGCAAGCTGCCGCGCTGGCCTTCGCTCGAGCCAGATGGCTGGCCATAGCGCGGCGCGTGCGAGCAATGCGCCACACCACTGTGCCAATCTAGCTAGCAAACCTTGCAGACAAGCAGCTGGACGGAGCTATCTTGGCTAGCTAGTAGCCGCGAGCGCTGGACGGAGCTGGTATCCGGGATGCCACAAGATGGGCTTCGCACCGCCGGCGGTTTTGACCTCGCCTTCTGCCGGCGGCGGTAGCTGTGTCCCATGGCCGAGGATGACTAGGTGGACGGGCCAGAGGTAGGAGGTCACTCTGGCATTTTTGTGCAGACTGACATGTAGGTCCCACAAGTCATAACGCCTAGCTTGCCGGTCGAATAGAAGGCGTTGACTTAAGGGGCGACATGGGTTGAAACGTGCCTATAACGACACTTTGTAGAGTAGTCGTTTCTTGGTAGGGTTGGTTGGTAAGGGCATGTACAATGGTTGATAAGGTAGTCTTATCTTAAGTCTGCCACGTATGCAAGTGGTAGTAGTTTCTTGGCATTATTAGTGGTTTCGTGGCATTATTAGTGGTTTCTTGTAAGGAACAATGTACTACTAGCGACAAAAGGCGATTCTAGATTGCGTTGTACTCCAACGAGTAGTACTAGTGGTCGCGGGAGTGTATACCTCGTTTTGTGGGTTCGATCCCGGCCGAACGCACGGTGGCCTTTTTTTAATTGTACTTCACTGCGAGCCAATATTGTACACGGGTAGTTTGAGTTTTGAAGTCAAACGGACGTGTCGCACCACAATCTGGGTGCACTGGATAGCCCAGCCACATGAACGGCTTTTCCTTCCCATCATCTCGTGGCTCGCATGCTCGCCCTAGCCGCACCTCGCTTGCAGCTTCCTCATTAGCTAGTAGCATATTTAAACTAGCGCCTCCCAATTAAGCCCGAGGAGACGAAAAAGCCTGGTGCGGCATTGGGAACAGTGCAATATGGCTCTGTACATAAAGTGCTACTAGTACTCTACTACTATATACCTTGTGGCGTTGCACGCACGGACTTCACTCCATTATCGGCTCTATAAAAGAAATTCCTCTTGATGTGATTTTTTTTGTTTTGAAACGGAGGCAAAAGCTTTGCCTCATCTCATTCATAAAGAAGGAACTACTAACAAAGTTCGGCAAGATCCATTACACCTCCACAAATGGAAGCGAAAAGCCTAGTCTCGCTGTATCAAATAACTCAAATGTTCTTCCCCCGCAGTAACCGTCACTGAAAAACAGGCTGCTAGTGTGTGCGTGAGAGGAGCGGCTGGGTAGGCCAGCTACGCGCTTGAATAGAGCACCGAGAGTACCCACTACCCAGGTGTACGTTCCCTGCATTGATAGTACATCGATGGTTCTAGAGAACAGTACTACCCTTCACTTCCAACTGTAGCTCCTTGGCCCTGAGATTCAAGAGTTCAAAACTGGTGCACTATACTAGAAGTATAGTACATCGCACTAGTAGTTGAGAAAGTAGTACTAGTACTACTACAGTATGAGTACATAGTAAATAATAGCCTCACCCCTTTGCTAAGGAACGATGGAGGAGCTACAGTTGGAAGGGATGAGGCCCTGCGGTTACTACACTCTTATCTCCTCCTCGCCAGTTCCCCTCCCCCCGAAGAGAAGGCAGTTCGTCGCTGCTCCCATGGATTCGCCAGGCGGTTCTCCTCCTCATCGGGGCTGGGAGACCTTGGACGATGATCCTCTGGGAGAAATCACACGCCGCTCCAACGTTCTCACCGCCGC
This sequence comes from Thinopyrum obtusiflorum, assembly GCA_036873465.1. NCBI lineage: Eukaryota > Viridiplantae > Streptophyta > Magnoliopsida > Poales > Poaceae > Thinopyrum > Thinopyrum obtusiflorum. The sequence goes on from JAAAWM010010219.1 coordinate 28,080, forward strand.
AAGACTCGGTGCTTCCTGCACCAACTTTTTCAAGACGGTACTTAAACAGGCTTGGGAAAAGGCCATGCTTGTTGGTCTTCCATGCGTCCTCGAGGAGAAGGTTCTTCTACGGGACAATCCTTCGAACAGTCCACCGCTCCCTGGCCATGGTTGCAAGTTGACTCCGCTAGAGTTGCCGACGTTGAGAGGTAGTCGGATTTTGTCTGATGAGCAGGTCAGTCACGGAGTTTGATCATGTCACTGGTACGCGTCGGTGCTGTACAAACGGTTTTTAACCCCTTTCCGCGATGGTTGGGACCGTCGCCAAGTGAGTGTGTGCGATAGGGTGTCCTTCCCACACGACCCAGAAACCGTCGGGGATATGGAGCAGTGATCCAGAGGCCTTCCAAAATGTAATCATGTGTGATGCAGCACACACTAAATTCTTTTGCATGTGTGGTATCGGTGATTAAGCGTTTCTAATGACACAGTGAAACCATACGGCCTGTCGTAACAAACCATTTGGGAAACAGTATGTAAGGCACACGGGCCCACATATGAACTATGTGCGATTTGTGCCCCATCGCACATGAGTTTTCTGCGTAACCCGTCTGCCATGCTAGACTCCATCGCACATGTTTGCCAACAATTACCGTCTGCGATAATGTTCTATCACAAATGGTTCAGGAGCCCCTTCGCACACATACAAGTGCTGCAGACCATTTGTGATTTATTAGGTATCACCGACGGTTGCCGCAAGAGTGATGTGTGCCTTTCGTTTGGGATCCCACATGTTTCCTGAAAAATTACGACTGGGATTGTATTTTGCACTGGGCACGGTTTACTCCCAGTTCTCGTGTGCGATAACGCGATATCACAAACGGTTCCGGAGACCCTACGCACACATAGTAGCGCTGCAAATCATTTGCGATCTGCTGTGTATCACCGACTGTTCCGCTACGATTACGTATGCTTTCTGATGTGGATCGCACACACTCATTTAGTTGAACTGTGTGCGGAGCAATTGCCAGGTTGAAACAAAAATATCCCATTTTGAATCGGCACGCAAAAAGCAAATTTGCCACAATATTCAATTAAACAAATAAACAAAAATATCCCATTTTGAATCGGCACGCAAAAAGCAAATTCACCACAATATTCAATTGAACAAATAGTGTCCAGAGGAAGAACATTCATCGGATTTTGCAACAATTACAATTGAACATATGGTAGCTAAATTCCAATGATTTGTCCACACATATATGCACTACATAATTAATCATAGTGTACGAAATACGAAGACCTCATCAGATGGAAAACAATGGATCCATGCGTTATATGTTTAGCGGCTAACTCTTACTCAATGTTTCAGGAGAAGGCATGCTGAAATCTTCATTGTCACCAGTGGGATTGATGTAGTGATCCAGGAACAAGTCGCTGATAAATCTCCGAACCATCAGCAATTCACCAACCGGGAGCGGTTCAGGGGTCATCAGTTTTAAGATGAGCTGCAGTATTTTTAAGATCAGAATGTGCCATATGAGTGGAGTAGAAGATATTCATTAAGATAGACTTACTAGTACTGATTCACGAGGATCGTCACAACTATCAGCAGATTTGCAGATGGAGATCATGTGTCTGCAAAGATAGTATCCACAAAGGTTGGTCCCTGCTTCTTGCTGAGGACACTGAAATTTTTTGTACAAAATTAGTCATGTATTTGTCCTGTTAGGAACAACCTAACCGGTGTTAGATGTATTATTTTTTCTTTGGACAAAATAGAAAGAGGTTTATTTAGAAGCTTGAACATTTGACTAGCGTAAGGAAAGGTATTTGCAGTCTGTTGGATAAATTTTCCGAAAATAACGGATTTCGGTGTGTTACCGGAGAAACGATCTCGTGCTACAGTGATAGTTCCCTCTTGAACAGGTTCCCTGGTTTAGTTTTCCACAATGCGAGCACACTGCAAATGATAATGAATTTTGACGACATAAATTATTGAACCAGATATGAATGAAAATTAATTTCAACATCATAGAATTCAATACCTATCCATGAATTGCTGAAGATGCATCAGATCCTGAGCGTTTGTTGACTCTCTGAGAGAATTGATGTAGTAAACTGTGTTCTTGTTTGGAACAATGAATACCAATATCCAGTGATTGCTACATATTAAGATAGCCATGAACTTACGAATGATGTCGAAATCTGAAAGACAATCAGTGTATGCGTGGTTCTTTACTTGACTTACCGTTCATGATATGGCCAGAGAAATGATTCTGCATGGGACGTGTTTTCGAAGATACGGACGACCGTGTTAATGGCCCAGTCCCATCGGTCCTTACCATCTAATGTTGTGCCATTTGCTAATGCAGGATCTATGAAATACACACTCTCCCTCTTTCTTCTCTGCACGTTCAATCCCCTTAGAGGAATAAAATGTAATTAGTTGTTTATCATTTACAGCCTTGTATGGAGAAGTTGATCAGAGTTTGTTAAGTACTTACAAAATCAGGCATCTAACAAGAGTGGCATCGAGCACGTTGAAGTTGAAGAAGAGATGTAAGTCCTTGAAACTCACATCGATGGAACTAGCATCGTGTCGGAAATGATCTCTGTTGTAGTGAACTAGCAAACCATGATGACCTGCTGACATTAGATCCATGCAGTATTCATGTAACTCGCCGCAACTAGAGCTGCACTCATCAAAGTATTCGCCAACAAGAAATGGCTGGCCATGGATGTAATAGCGTGCTTGAAGTACGTCTGCTTTACTTTTAGCAAGCAACAAACATACTTCTTCATCATCCATGGCATCAGAAATAATATTACTCCCCGATTCGAACAAGCTGCTGTTAATTTGGTTCTGGGCGATGAGTGCTTTAAGTAAGAGGCAATCGTTCTCTTTCCTCTTCACTTTCCCGCCACGCTTCCTCAGGGGTGTAGCCTTTTTGGCCACTTCCTTCTTGGTACTTGAAGCATTTCTGGCAGAACGTCTGGTTGCCTGCAAGGTAGTCTATCGAGCAGACGGTGATGCTTGGACGGACTGCTTAGCAGACAGTTTATCTATGCCGGACCGCTGAGCTGGCAGTGCTATTGTGACGGACTGCTGGGCTGTAGGAGCAGAGGCATTGGACTGCTGACCATGCGTTGAAGCTATGTCGGGTTTCTGATTAGCATGCGGTTCCAAAGCATCAGACTGCTTAGCAGTCTGTTCCACCAGGTTGGTCTGCTGAGCATGTGCTGCAGCTGGGTCTCCCCCCGCTGCTTCAGCGGCCGGCATCTGAACCGGTGGTGCATCATCAGCAGTTGTAGGCCTGGCCACTGGCTGCTTTGGGCAGACGATGACATGGCCTGTATGCCACAAAGTCGGGCCGGCTGACCACAGGTTGATGCATCAGCCCGCGAGAGCTGCTGTGGCAAGGAGAGCGTCATCAGTTGAGGGGCGACAGTGGTTGCTCTTGGCTGGGCTTCAGGAATCTCATTGATGAACTCTATTTCCATTCTTGGCCACTGGATGTGATGTAACAGTGTTTCTCCCAAGGTCCTTCGCTCACTGAAGTCTCCTAGGACATTCTTCAGGGCAAATTCATTGAATCCAGGCTTTACTTCAGTCACGTAGCACTTCACACAGCCCGGCTTCAATGGCACATTGTCCAAGAAGAGGCCATCATCCAAGAAGGGTGGGCAAACCCAGGTTGTTGCACATTTTAATGTACCTTCATAATGTGTAAGCACGCCTTCAGACTGTCTTTCATTCCAGATAGATCAAATATAGCATCATCACGAGCAGCTGCAGTCTCAGTGTCGCTGGGGTCAGCTGATGCACAGCTACTCTTGTGCATTGTTGTCGCGCAATAAGCAGCATCCTCCTTGGCCGCCTCCCCTCCCATCTGCTGGCTATCTGTCAGTGTTAGAGTCTTCTGCATCATCATTGACTCCTCAACATCCTTTTGAACAGCCGGATAAATCTCCTTCTTCAACCTTTCATATAATGCATTCTGCTTCATTTCACTCCTCGCTTTTTTCATGCTGAGCCTCTCTTCTTTGCTGAGTGTGAAAGCCCTCTTGTGCGGGACATTAACACCTATACCCCTTGCATGGCCAGGGGGGCTCTTTTGTGTCCAGAGCAATGGACAGAATGTCACATGGCCCTGAGTTCCTGTAGAACCTTCCAGGGATCTTGGAAGCCTCTAACATCACTTCATACAGTTTGGCGTCACGTATGTTTTCAAAGTAATAAGTTCCATCATCACGCCTCTTTACACATGCCCGCAAGTAGTCTCTGGCGCGTTCACCCCTATTTCACTAAAGGCCTGATTCCCACCCGCCGCTACTGCTTCTTTGTCCTCCTGTTCCCATATCAGTTTCATGCCGTAGTATCCTGCCACACCCATACGATGGGGGTGTATGTTCTTCTTCTGAAGTTCAGATTGCTTGAAACTCTTCTCGGCAAACTCTTTAGTTGCCCTGACCCTTTTGAATACTGCCCAGTCTGCCTTTGTAATTTGGGGGTATGAGGGGATTGGGTCCTTGCCTTCACTCAAGTACTTCTTGTACAGCACGTGCTTCCAGTTTCTCCAAGCATCCCTAGCCTTCTTCAGTGCAGCGTGTTCCACCTGCATTCTCCACTGCTCTGGAACATTGAAGTGATCCATGATCTCCCAGACTATCCTTCGCCGTGTTTCTGTGTTAGCCTTCCGAAACCCCAGCAGATTAATGTTGAGCCTTGCCCTGCCAAAAAATCCACACACACTCCTGAACCTCATGCGTGCTTTATCTGGTTTAGTTGGAGCCCAGGACTTTAAATCAATCTTGGTTACTTCATATACACCTTTAGGCTAGTGTGTGGGCTTCCTTGGAGCATTCCTCCATGTCCTGACCGGAAGGGTAATTGCTGCAGCTCTATCCCATTCAAGACTACTTGATCCCTCACAATCTACTGAAGCCTAGGGTTGTTCGAATCAGATGAAGATACATGGCCTGAATGAGCGCTATCACTGCTACTCGTCATCTATAGAGAACACATGCGAAACTCAGGAAAGGAGGATAAACATAAAACTAACAACTTGGTATCAAGCTTTATAAACATGCCACAATAATTTAGAAAATGTATGGCTCATTTGTTAAGTTTGTGTGACTCGGGCGCCCGTGATCTGTAAATAGGCAGTAACTTATTGGAACAAATATATCTTATATGTAGTAAGGAAGGTAGATAATGAACATATATACGCTCTCTGTTATTTTATAGCCAATTTGGGAACATACAGAACGAAATTGGAAGAGGGATTGCGAGGAAATATGCCTCACCGCGATGGAGAGCAGTAACTAACAGGCTTCTTAATGCAAACTGTCGGCGTTCTGGGAACGGGGGTGCCCAGACTTGCCTGACTGTGGCCCATGGCGTGGCTGTGCTAGCAGGCCTGTACGGCCCATCTTCATCAACGAGGTGTTCAAGACCCTCGCGAGGGGCCAAGCCTCGTGAGGCGGACGACACAAGACCTCCTTGGGAGCGGCCTCACTAGGCTGCCTCGCGAGGAGCGGAGAAATCTAGGCAGGGCAAACCTCGCGAGGCTCTCGTGACGTGAGCCATGACGATCAAGATCAGGCAGGCGCCAGGCGGGCGCCAGCGCGCGCAGCGTCCTTGTTTCCTCTTTGGTGCTAAGGAGGCAAGCACAGGCATGGAGTACCAAGGCATCAAGCAAAGGTTTCGATATCGGTGCAACGAGACCAAGACCCGCAGGACGACAGGACGGAGGTCACCATGGAGCCCAAGACGGCGTCACCACCAGAGCCTTTCGCAGGCGAAGACCGCTTTTGTCAGGATAAGCTGTACTAGCTGTCCCCTTTCAAATTGACCGTTGTTGGCTCCCTTCCCGCTCAATATTTGGGGAGAGGACCAGGGCCTATATAGGTAGAACTAGCCACCACAGTAGGGGGCATCTGATAACCCATTGCGAGGCATCTCACGCACACAAGTTTGCCAAGCACAAGAACACCCCTTCCCTCAGGAGGCTGTTCTTCCCCTTGTACTGTTCATCATCAGCCCAAGAGGCAATCCACCACCACAACACTGGAGTAGGGTATTACACCACAACGGTGGCCCGAACCAGTATAAATCTTGTGTCTTTGTGTTGTGAGTTCGTCGAGTTCGTCCGCGAGATCTTAGCGAGCTAGGGCGTAGATCGGTAGGGAGGAAGTCTCTGCATGCACCCCAGTGTTCGAACCATGAGGTTTTTGCCGGAACCCGTGATCCGACATTTGGTGCGCTAGGTAGGGGTGCTCTGACGCTTCCTTTCCGTCGTCTCGCGTCCAGTCGCTCCGTCGCCTCCATGGCGGAGGCTCGCCGTGCTTGTGCTGAGCGCCGGGCTGCCCTAGCCACCCGCGCCGCTCAGACGGCTCCCGTCGGTGGGCCACCTCGTCATTCCCCATCTCCTGCCGCCAACGCCGCCACTGGCCCGGTGGGGAACGAGCAGCAAGCATCCTCGCTGCACCCCTCGGTGCGGCAGGACAGCCGCACCGCCATTCCATCGCTGACCCCGGCCGGTTCCCCGTCCCACGCTCGTCGCGCACCCATGGACGCACGGGCCGCGCTCCTCATGGCACACGAGCTCCTGCGCTACCGCCCGGTCGACGACCTCTACGAGGACTGGCTCGACCGCATCACCGAGCTCGTCCGCGCCGCAGGGGGCTCCCCTGCGCCATCCCTCTCTCCGCCTCACCCTCCGCCGGCTACGGGCGACGTAGCTCATGGGGCACCTCCACCACCTCTGCCCCAAGACGGCGCCCTGGCGCCAAGGTGCACGGCCCCACGACGCGACCCGCCGCGTCCTGCGCCCGCGCGCGAAGAAAGAAGCTGTCAAGAAGTCCCTCCGCCGTAAGAGAACGCTCCGCCGCCCTCGCACCGCCGCGCCAGGATCGTCCACCGCGGCAGGACCCCGCGCCGCTTGCTGTGGCGGCACGTGGGCGTCAAGACCAAGCTCCACCTCCAAGACGGGCCCCGGCGACCACGGCCGGCTGCCGCGCCTTCACCCCCGAACTACGTAGCATCGCCTGGCCAGGAAAGTTCAAGCCGGATCTGCCTCCTCGCTACAACGGCACCCCCGACCCCGTGGAGTTCTTGCAGCTCTACGAGCTGAGCATCGAGGCGGCAAACGGCGACGAGAAAGTCATGGTGAACTGGTTCCCTATGGCACTCAAAGACGGCACCCGTTCGTGGCTCCTGAACCTGCCTCCAGGCTCGATCTCCTCCTGGGACGAGATGTGCGACCGTTTCATCGCCAACTTCCAGGGCACTCGCGGCCGCCCGCCGGCCGCGGGTGACCTGCGCCGCGTCAAGCAACAACTAGGGGAGACCCTCCAGAAGTTCATCCAGCGCTTCGACAACATTCATCTCAAGATCCCCAAGGTGACGGACGAAGCCATCATCTCCGCATTCTCTGATGGCGTCCGCGACGTCAAGATGAAGGAAGAGCTCGCTATCCACGAGGAGCTGTGCACATCTCAGGAGCTGTTCAACCTGGCGACCAAGTGTGCAAGAGCTGAGGAAGGGCGCCTCTCCCTCCTCGAGCTACCGGCTACGGACCCGGAGGAGAAGAAAGCTAAGGCCAAGGACGTAAAGCGCAAGGGAGCAGCCGTGCTCGCGGCGGAGCCGGACACCAAGCGAGGCAGAGACCAGCCCGAGTCATCCAAGAGCAGCCGACCGTTCTGCGCCTTCCACAACCTGAATACCCACAACACCAGCGACTGTCAAGAGCTTAGAGCCATCCGCGAAGGATGCTTCAGTCGACGCCCCGAGCGCAGCGACCGGGGCTACGGCCAGGGAGGAGGACGTGGTGGCGGGCGCTGGGATGACCGTGGCCCACGCCAGGAGTGGC